>VWZX01008461.1:2143001-2159299 GCA_013399015.1 Galbula dea | reverse complement strand
GGGGGGGGGGGGGAATACCTGCTGGGATTAAGGCTGAGCTGCATACGTGGGTTACCAGGGCAAGAAATCTCAATTACCTTTCTGAATCAGCATCATTTCATAACGGCACCTTGAGATCTTCACCTGAAATACGACAGATGCCTTTGAGTTGCTGCCAGCCAAATGGAATGNCTGCCCCCGCCCCCGTCCCTGCTCCTGCCTCTACTTCCTTGCTCCTTCGTAGGACCCGTGGCAGGACCTCGCTCTCTCTTGTCTTAGGCTCCAGCTTGGCTTTCCCAGCGCCAACATGAGCTCTCTGCATCTCTTCCTCTTTGCATTACGTATTTGCCTAAACCCTTGGTGTGGTGGGTGCTGTCCCCAGGGTGCCCGAACGGGCAGGGTGTCACCCAGCGATCCTGAGGACCAGGTGGTGGGCAGCAGCCCTTAATTTTCCAGCTGTCTCCTACTGCATGACAGGATTAGAGCAGGATTTGTCTGCTGGCAGCCCCGGGTTGTGCTCAGTGCTCTTGCTCACTGTGGGCTGAACCCAAACGTTGGTGCTGCCCCGTGCGGAACCTCCTGTTTCGCTGTTCCCTTGAGGCCACTGAATTTCAGGGCTCTCCCCGCTCACCTGGATGGGTCAGAGCCATTGGCAGAGCTCATGTCTCCAGAGTGCTGCAGTGCTGCTGCCCTCAGCCTGCTTGGAATGTTTGATGTTTATTTTGAGCTACTTCAGATTGCTGGTATCTCTGCTCAGCACCTTCAGACACACTTCCCCCACCCCCTCCAGTTTGCCGGTGCTTGTGTGCTGCAATTTGGCAGCGAAAGCCTCCCTGGTGCCGTGACCTGCAGCCCCTGTCCTCCCTCACCAGCTCTCCCTGTGGCTGCCAGCTTCAGTGCGATGAGCTGCTTCGTTCCTCCTCTTGCCTGTCATGCAGATCCTGGCCTTAGCCCCAGCGCTGCTGCTTTTCCCCAGGAAATGCGTTTCTTTTTGATCCCACTCATCACTTTGGAGTTAGTGGTGAGCACCAGCTTCTCCTTAGGGATCCTTCTTTCTCCCATTCCCCCCTCCCCATTGCTGCAGAGCTGACACAGTTTCCCTGTTTGCTTTTCATCTGCTTTAACCTCAGATTTTGGGGGTTGTTTTTTTCCTCTTCTCCTCCTGCGTGGCCACGCAGCACAACCCCTGCTGCTTCAGCACCAGCCGGACACGTGTGCCTGGCTCAAGCTGCTCAGGAGCGTGGTGTAGCTTGGGGGATGCTCATGGCCTCAAGCACATCCCAAACCAGACCCCAGGTGCATGGTGCAGAGCCCAGCTCACCCTCCCAGCACACCAGGCACTTATTTCCCTCCCAAAAGCAGCAGCTCTGTGCCAAGGGACCTCAGGACCGGAGGAGTTTTAAGCTGCTGTAGGGACAGTGTCACCCTGGGTTTTGCTTTTGTTTGTGACCAAGAAACCAAGCTGCAGCACTCATGGCTCTCTTTTTCTTTCTCTCTCTTTTTTTTTTTTTGTTCTGTTTTGTTCTGTTTTCTTTTGGTTTTGTCTTCTTTAACTTGTGCTGTAGCCCCTAGACGGATAACATCCTTGGAAAAAGCCTACGCTGCCTTGAATGGTAGGTAGCTCAGTTGATGCATCGTAGATGGTAGCAGACAAGAAATGCACTTGCGTTTTAATATGGGAATGAAAAGGTCTTAAACCCCCAAATTTCAGGTATTTTTTTCTTCCTCTCTGCTCTGTTTCCCTGTGATACCAAGAACTGACTGATGCAGGATGTATTGAACAGTGTTTGATTGCTGTTTATTCGTCCCCTCTGCCTTTCTGAGCACTGTTGGTGCAGTTCTGCTCCAAGCAGACCAAGCTGCCACCTTAACCTTAGCTCATCCACGTGTCCAGGCAGTTGGTTTGTTGAAGAATCCACTTGCCACTCACAAGGAGAGCTTGTGCAGATCTGAGTTGGGGTTTTCTTGCTTTGCTTTGACATCCTCTGGGCCAGGGTTGGTGTGTAGACATGTAGGCTCCAAGGATTTAACCTGCCTAGTCATTTACTAATTTAGGAGTAAAGAGGAGCTTTGTTTAGTGATTTAGGAGTAAAGAGGAGCTCACCTGCCTGTGTCTGTGGCAGGGCATGGTGTATCTCCAGCAGATCCAGCCTTAGTCCTCTCAGCTGGCATTCTGGCCATGTGTCTGGATGTTAATAGCCTGCTCCTGCAAGTTTATAGCTCTGCTTTGAAAACATGCACATGTTGAGCTGATTGAAACTGTATTTAAATGTGAGTTATAGTGGAATAGCCTTGGTCATGTCAGCAGGTTTATTCCAGATTTACACAGGGTGTCGTTGAATTGCACCTACTGAAGCTGGAAGAGGGGAAAAGAGATGTTTAGAATCACAGAATCCTTGTGGTTGGAAAAGACCTCTGAGATCATTGAGTTCAACCATTAACCCAACACTGCCAGGTCACCACTAAACCATGTCCTTCAGCACCACATCTCCATGGTTTTTAAATCCCTCAGGGATGGTGACTCCACCACAGCCCTGGGAAGCCTGGGCCAGGCCTTGACAACACCTTTGTGGAAGACATTTCTCCTAATGTCCAAACTAAACCTCACCTGGTGCAACTTGAGGCTGTTTCCTCTTGTCCAGTTGCTTGTTTCTTGAGAGAAGAGGCCAACCTCACTCCAGCCTCCCTTCAGGGAGCTGCAGAGAGTGAGAAGGTCTCCCCTGAGCCTCCTCTTCTCCAGGCTAACCAAGCCCAGTTCTCTCAGCTGCTCCTCACAACACTTGTGCTCTAGATCCTTCCCCACCTTCCTTGCCCTTCTTTGGACACTCTCCAGCACCTCAATGTCCTTCCTGGAGTGAGGACCCCAAAAGTGAAATCAATATTCAAGGTTCAGGGCCAGATCCTGATCTCTGTATCAGCCTACCCCATCTGCATGTTGCTCTGACACAACTGGGATTGCCTGAAAGGACCCTAACTGCTTTCCCCATGGGGTGTGTTGGGCAGTGGCTGTTTCCCTGATGGAATAGGCTTCATGCCAGATATTTGGGTACCAAGAGGTTATTACTCTGCATGGTGGCAGGGTGGAGGATGTGTTGCTTGGAGCAGCACCATGGGATGCTAGTGGTGGCGTGGGGAGGAGGAAGGCTCCACCAGGTACCCTGCCCAGCTGTGCCACCCTCACCATGGAGAGCAGGTCTCTGCACATGGCATCACAGACCTAGGCAGAGTCATTATGTATCTGTGGGATACCCTGGATTTGGTTTTGTTGTGGTTTTCTAAAGTCACTAGAAGAATAGGTTGTGTTTTGGATCCTGTTGGCCAACAGCAGACCCTTAAACCCCATTTTTTGTAGGTACTAAATAGGACTTGGTGTTTCTAAAGGAGATGTTGAACAAGTCCTAGTGGAAAAGAGCAGATGGTGCTTTAAAAATGGCTGTAAGTGCTTCTGAAGTGCAAGGTCCTGGCTTCAGGCAAGTAGGCTTGAGGAAAAGTCAATCAGCTGGCCACTCTTTCTTAATTAAAACAATACAGTACATTGTAGGACAGAGCTGAAGCCAGCAGCATGCATAAACCTGCTTTCTGGGAAGGACTCAGCACATCCCAGGAGTGCCAGTGGCTTCCTTGAGTCAGTTGTTCCCCAAGCCCAAGTGGGTAAGGGAAATAAGCTGGAGATCCTTCTTGCCTGGAGCTGCCTGAAGATGAAGGGGTAGGTTCCCAGGAGCAGTGCCACAGGCTGGAGCCTCCTCTCTGGCTTCTCTGTTATGCATGCTCAGTTCCAGGTCTTTCATGGCATTTATTTGTGTCCTTGGATGGGAATTTGGCAGCCCTGCATACTGCAAGGTGGAAAATCCCCCCTTGGAGTTTTGATTCTTGCACTTGGGTCGCTCAGGGCATGAGTGGGAAGGAAAGAGCTGTTGCATTTTTCAGTCCCAGAGATTTAACCAAGTGAGAACACTTCATTTTGGAGTTTCTTTGTCTGCTACCATCTACACATCCCTAGGGGTGTGTATAGACAGCCCAGAAACTGAGCATCAATGACATGGAAGCCACAGAGGGAGCCTGCAGGGTTTGCCCCTGCCATGGCCTCAGGAGTGGCACCACGAGGCAAGGTCTTGGGTCTTGAACTCAGAGCTCCTTGGTGACATTTCTTTGATTGTTTTTCTTCTATTTTATTTATTTTTGCTCCATCCCTTTCAAGCTGCTTTGTTACCATTTCTGGATTTGAAGGAGGACTTGGCCCTGAGATTCCTTCACAGAAACTTCTTCCTTTGTGTCTTCCTAGTTACATAGAAAATACCCTCTTGTTTTCCAGGTGGAGAAGAGCCTTTTGTGAGGCTGTGCCTTGCAGTAGCAGGGTATGGAGATTGAGGGGTGCCAGCTTCCCCCTAGGTCCCTCAGCAGCAGGGTGCTGAGGTGTCTGATTTCTCCTGAGGGTGCTGAGCACTGGGAGGCAGGGCCTCACCTCAGGTGTTCACTTTGTCTTTAAAGCAAACCTGCAAGCCATGGGATTGCTTAAAACCAACATCAAAATCATGGAGTTGCTCCAAGTAATAGAAATCATAATCATGGAATTGCTCCAAATCAGAACTGAAATCATGGGGCTGCTCAAAGCACAGCTGAATAGCTGCAGCCCAGGGGCAGAGGATGCTCAGGTTCCTCATGCTGAGGTTTGCAGTGCTCACCTTGATGTTTTCAACCACCAGCCTGGATTTCCACCTTGTGGTGTGCCAGCCTGGGTGAAGATGCCTGCCTTGGGTGCAGTGAGGCTCAGGGTGGGGATGTCTTCTCTCCAGGAGAAGATCTGATGGAGCTGGCACTGTGCTGAGCACCCTGATTCAGGGCTGAAGGGGTGACCCTGTGCAAGGTGGATAAGGTCCATTCAGCTGGTGCTTTATACCTATGGGCTGAAAAAGCATCTCAAGTGGCCAGCACTGATCCCAGTCATTCTTCCTGTAGGCTCCTGTGGATGCTGACTAGCTGGGGGGGGAAAAAAACCCAATCTCCTGACATAGTCATGTCATTTGAGATGAGAGAATGGGGGAGAAAGTCTTTGGCACAGTGAGGATAATTAAAAAAGCTAGTAAAGCCAAGCTGATTACATGGCATATTCTAAACCAATGCTGTAGTTAGGAGCCCAGCTATAAAAGTGCTATCTCATTCCTTGATATCACTTGTGGGAGCTCTGGTGGCACCGAGGGCCTGAGTCTCTATTGCTCTACATACTCTGCAGTCATTTACTGCACCACAGATGGATGTAAAATGCTCTCAGCTGTGGCAGCACGTGGCAAGTGAGGATTTGGCAGCATTTGATAGCTACTATGCATGGCTCTGGAAGGCAACAGAAGATGCAAATGCAGAGCAGGCTCCTCTGAGGTGTCCCCACACCATGCTGGGGCACAGGGATGGGGACATGGTGGTGCCTTGTGACAGAAGGATGGGCTTTCAGAGAAACAGAGACTTGTTTTGGTTGGAAGAGACCATTAAGATCATCAAGTCCAACTGTTAACCAGCACAGCCGAGGCACCACTAAACCATGTCCCTCAGCACCACATCTCCATGGCTTTGAAATTCCTCCAGGGATGATGATTCCAACACTGCCCTGGGCAGCCTGGGCCAGGCCTTGGCAACCCTTTCAGGGAAAAAAAAGTTTCCAGGGCTTCAGAAAGAAATGGGATTTGTTATTCCCTGGTTTTGTTTTGTTTTGGTTTTGTTTTGCTTTGCAGATGAGGACGATGCCAACAGACTTGGGGAGAAGGTGATTCTCCGAGAGCAAGTGAAAGAGCTGTTCAACGAGAAATATGGTGAGTGTCCTGTCTGCACCTGAGTTTGGTTCTGCTGACAGCAGCCAGAGTTAAAATGAATTCAACTGAAGGCCTCTATTTGTTGGCCAAGCTCATGGCAGTCTGCTGCAGCACAGCTTTTGTCCCAGTGCTTCATGTTCCAGCCTGTCCCCGGGGACGTTCCCATGTCTCGCTCCGGCGGGTGGGACCACGACCTTCTTGTTGACAGCTCATCCTTGGCAAGGGGAGGGAGGCTGGAGATCTGCAGCTGAGGAGCAGGATTTGTTCAGTCTGGTGTCAGCCTTTGATGTGTTTTCAACATGTCCTGAGCTGGCATGAGCTGTGCTGTGTGTGCTGAAGGTGCCAGCCCTGTGCCAGGCTGCTGGCAGGCAGCCCCTGCCTGCTCTGCCTGCTGAGCTGGGAGCAGGGCTGGAGCCTCAGCCTGGCACGGGGCATAGCTGGGGAAAAGTTTGCTGGAGCTACAGTGGAAAAGGAGGTCAGGAGATTTCAGAAGATCTGAAAATGTTGTTTGCAGGCTCCTTGTGTTGTCTAGCAAACCACTCCTTCCACCCATCCTAGGGAAGAGGTGCAGTGAGGTGGAGGGAGTGTAGGAGCCACCCATGGCATCACGGCCCTGAAGGGGGTCACCATCTCGGTCCCGTGGGTATGGGCTGCCACTGCTCATGGATGTCCCCTCTCTGCAGTTGAGATACAGCTCCTGGAAGTGCTGGGTGGTTATTCCTCAACCTGTGTCTCCTCAGTGGGATGAGGTTCAATAAAGCCAAGCACTGAGTCCTGCGCTTGGGTGACAACAACCCCAGGCAATGCTCCAGGCTTGAGGCAGAGTGGCTGGAAAGTTGCCCAGCAGAAAAGGGCCTGGAGGTGTTGGTTGACAGTGGCTCAAGATGAGGCAGCAGAGTGCCCAGGTGGCCAAGAAGGCCAACAGCATCCTGGCTTGGATCAGCACTAGTGTAGCAGCAGGACTAGGGCAGGGATTGTCCTCCTGGACTGGGCACTGGTGAGGCAGGAGCAGTGTGATGTGATGTGTTGTGATGTGATGATGAGTGATGGAAGTAATGTTCATCCCAGTGATCTCCAAACCTGCTGACAGCTGGAGGCAAGAGGAGATGAGCAGATCTCTCCCATTTGCCCTCTCTCCTGGGCTGTCTCCCACACTGCTGCTGGCCCAGCCATGGGCTGGTGCAAGTGCATGCTCTGCATGGAGGAGAGGTGAGTGCACTAGTGCTGGTGCTGTGAAACAGCTCTCACCTGAGACTCCTGGCAGGATCCTACATGGAGACTAATGGAGTAGGCAATAAGCTGGGCAGGCAGATGTGAAACAGCTGGGTGGGACATGGCCACACAGCAAAGGTTGGACATCATGGCAGCCATGGCTTCTCAAAGTCCTCCCTGGGCTTTTGGTCATTCAGTTGATTGGATCTGGAGCCCTGTGAGGTAAAGCTGGTGTGTTGTCCTCTGCTCTGCCATTACAGGAGAGGCTCTGGGCTTGAACAGACCTGTCATGGTGCCCTACAAACTCATCAGGGACAGCCCTGATGCTGTGGAGGTTACTGGGCTGCCAGATGATATCCCTTTCAGAAACCCCAACACCTACGACATCCATCGGCTGGAGAAGATCCTGAAAGCCCGGGACAGCATCCGGATGGTGATTATAAACCAGCTCCAGTAAGTTCCCTCAGCTCTGTGCCTGGAGAAGGTTTCTGTTCATTAAATATTGCCCTTGCTTCTCCAGCCATGAGTGGGGTAAGTCACTGTGGGGCTACCAGACTGGGGCCATGCCACTGCTTGCCTGCAGAGGACCTGCTCCATGTCCAGCACCTGCTGTCTTGTGCCACAGAGACCTGCTCAGGCATAGGTGGGCACAGCAAAGGGTTAATGGGGATGGTTCATCCTCCACCTTGCACAGCTTGAGATGATGATGTTGGGGAGAAGCATGGCACAGGGGCAGGTCCTGGGGCAGCTCTGAGACCCTGCTGAGTTAGTTCAGGTTGCTCTGTCTGAGAGCAACTGAGAGCAGCTCTAGTGGGGAGGCTCCATGTCCCATATCTGCTCAGAGGGGGTGTTGGAGGAGGTGGCTCAGGGTTGGGGTCTGGGCTGGTGTCCCAGCATGAGCAGGAGCTCGAGGAGAAGCCACAGTGTCCACCTGCTCTCACCTCCTTGTCTCTTAACGCAGGCCGTTTGCCGAAATCTGCACTGAGGCCAAACAAACAGGTAAGGGCAGGGCTCAGAAAGAATCTGTGGCTTTCCCAGCCCTGGGGTAGAGGGAATCTATGGGCAAAAGGGATGGGGGTTGTGGGAAGGTGTCCAAACCTCCTGCATCCCAAGGGGAGGCTGGGGAGAAAAGGTCCTAGCTGGAAAAGTCAGGCTTGGCATCTGTTGAGGAGCAAACCATCCTCTTGGATAACTGCCCTTCTGTGAGCTGGGAAGAGATTGGGCTGTTAGACTCCAACTTCCAGCATCTTCTGGAGGATATGACTGTACCTTTTCCATGAGCAATTTACTCCCCATGAGCAGCTTATTCCCTGGGTAAAGCCCTTAATTTGAGCCATTGTTTAGCAGTGGAGCTTGTAAGGAACCGAGGTTTCTGTGATCACAGGGAATGCATTTCTCTCCCTGACCCATCCTCCCCAATAAATCTCAGCCAGTTCTAATCAAATGTGTCAGAATTAGCAGCCCCAGAGATAATTAGGATTCTATTAGCTTCATGAAAATAGGTGGCTAGGTAGAGAAGGGAGATCTGGCAAGCAAGAGCATGCTTGCACCGTGGTGTAGAAGGAGATGCACAAGAATCTTAATGTACCCAGAGATATCTGGGTATGTCATGGGCATGTCTTCATCACAACTGGCACCTGCCTGACCACAAAGCATCCAGCAGGGACACAAGTCTGCTGTGTATCAGGCTCTATAAGTGCTGGGGTTCTTTCTTTTGGGGGATTTTCTATGCTGGTGCCTGAGGAAAGCTGGCAGCTCCGTGCCAGGTGCTGGAGGCCAAGCCTGTGCCACCAACAGTAGCCCAGCAGGTCACCACCATGGTGGGATGCTGGGCAGGAGGTGAGATGGGGGCAGCAGGATGGGTCCCTGCATTTAGGGACCACTCAGAGGGCTTGGCCACCCCATGCCTTCCCTCTCTTCCCTGCAGAGAAAGACAGCAGCGTTCCCAAACGGAAGCGGAAGAGGATTTCCGAAGGGAACTCGGTATCTTCCTCTTCCTCATCTTCCTCTTCCTCCTCTTCCAATCTGGAGTCTACATCCTCAACAAATCAGATCCCACTTGTGGTAAAGCCTTCCAAATATTAGGGGGGTTACTGCCTACCTAGCTTTCTGCTTCAGGATGCTGCTCCCTGCTCTCCTCCAACCACCACCACCACCACCTCCCTCCACCTGACAAACACTGTCAAGTGTGATGTAAATGGGGAAGGAGAGGACACAGCTATGGGGCTACTGGGTTTGTTGAGGGGTGGGGGTCAGTGGAGCAAAGCACCCACTGCCCCTCCAGGCTGTCCTGTATCAATCCTGCTGAGTGCTTCAGGAGATGTTAGACATTGGCCCAGGCTGCCCAGGGCAGTGGTGGAGTCACCATCCCTGGAGGGGTTCAACAAAACATCTAGATGTGGTGCTTAGGGACATGGTCTAGTGGCAGGGTGGAGATAGGTTGATGGCTGGACTTGATCAGCTTAGAGATGTCCCCCAGCCTTAATGATTCTGGGATTCTTTAATTAGCAGGAGCCCCAGGTGAGACAGGCTGGAGCAAATCCCCTGACCCAACTAGTTTAAACCCTGGAGCTGGCACCCATGGCATCTCTTGAGAGGACCTGGTGGTTCCCCCCTGCACAAGGTGCTCCAGCTCCACCCCCAGAGCAATGNCATCTAGATGTGGTGCTTAGGGACATGGTCTAGTGGCAGGGTGGAGATAGGTTGATGGCTGGACTTGATCAGCTTAGAGATCTCCCCCAGCCTTAATGATTCTGGGATTCTTTAATTAGCAGGAGCCCCAGGTGAGACAGGCTGGAGCAAATCCCCTGACCCAACTAGTTTAAACCCTGGAGCTGGCACCCATGGCACCTCTTGACAGGACCTGGTGGTTCCCCCCTGCACCAGGTGCTCCAGCTCCACCCCCAGAGCAATTCAGACCTCCAATGAGCAGCAGAGCCACAGAAATAGGAGACAAAATCAGGGAGGTGCATTCTAGTGCCCTCCCTCAGGGCTTGGCTTGGGTTGTGGATGATGCCAAATGCTTTTAAAATACAAAATTATCATAGTAAAAACCAAAAAAGGCACAAGAGAAATTTAAACTTAGGTTTTAATTGTTTGTGTCAGGTTTCTGGTGGTGGTTAGGTCTGGGGTTGGTTTCCTCTTCTTTGGAAAGTGGCAGTTCCTGCCCATGTTGGAACTTGTCAGAGGTTTGATGTGTGCATGGGTTTGTGTTGTGTCCTAACAGTGCCTTTTGCCTTCTTTTTCTCTCCCTCTCTTTCAGCAATGGCCCATGAACATGTACATGTTAGACTATGGTGGTCTAAATGTCCAGATCCCAGGACCTATTAACTATTAGACCTCAACACTGAAAGAGAACCTCACATGAAAGAATAAATAAATAAATGTAATTTATGTAAAAAGTGTATATTCCAATATGTATCAATGCCTTTTAGTTTTTCCAATGATTTTTACACTATATTCCTGCCACCAAGGCCTTTTTAAATAAAAATAAAAAGTGTTGCCTTGCTCTTAAAAGTACTCATTTTATTCTGTATATTATTGAGAAATAGCATTTCTAGGTAAGAGTAAGAATGTCACTGTAACAGGTGAGACCCCAACCCTCAGGCACCCTCAGACAGACCTTGTTGTGCTTTGGCTGCTGCAGGGCTTGAAGCCAAGAGCTTTGAAGCATCAAAATCTGAAGTCTTTCCTTTTTCTGCCTGATGCTCAAACCTTTGCCATCTCCAATTAGGAAACAAAGAAAGATGATCCAGAGGTAAAAATCCAATTTTGTCTTCCCATGTGTCCAAAAGGGGTTTGTTCACAGATCAGACCCCACCAAGGAGGTGTCTCCAAAGAGGGCACTCTCATTATGTTTGGACTTTCCTTTCACTGTAGCACCAAAGGCAGCAGTAGGGTTTGGTAATGAGCAGAGATGTCTGAGGCTGCCCCCCAGGTCTTCTGCTACTCCCAGCATCCCATGAACAGGTCTGAAGCACTGTGCCCTGTGCCAGGCCCTAATTACTGCTGCTGGAAGGCAGGGGGGAATGCAGGCAGCAGTTATATTAAGGCAAGGGACCTATGCTGGGGACTAAGGATTTAGTTCAGAAAGCCAAATGCAATTGTAGAGGCTGTTAATGTTGGGGGGTTAGGGGGAAGGATGGAAGCTGAGCAAGGAGGCAGTGTAGGGCTGTTCCCCTGCTCTGCCTCCTCCCTCTCCCCCAGCTCAGAGTCTGGTTAGAAAGATGTAGCAGAGGAAGGTTGGTTGTGCTGCTAGAGCATGAGCTGAGCCAAAGCTCTGGGCTTTGGTTCTCTTCCCTAAGTCTCTTGGGGCATTACCTGGAGCTCTGTGTGCCCCTAAGCCCACTCACCCAAGGGCTGCTCATGCCCTGCCCCAGCTGCTCTGCTGGGAAGCTCCTTGGCTGCCTGGCACCTCCAGCATCCTCAGGATGGGTTTTGTGGCTGCTAGCTTCTGGGAAGAGATCTATTTCTGGGAGTGTATAGCAGCAAATCCTGCTGTAATGTCAGGGAGTTTCAGGGCCACCAACATCCACTTTTCATTTTCCATAGCTGGGATGGGGAAGTTCTGCCCTCGGTGCCTGTGGTTGGTTGTGACCCAGGGAGTGCTGACCCATCCCATTTAGGAACCAGGACACAGACCACTTTATTACTGGTTTCCCTCAGCTGTAGGTCTCACAGCTTCCCTAATCTTGCTCCTGCAGTTGCAGGGTATTTTTATACCCAGGGTTTGTGTAGATGATTATCTGCTGGATGGAATCTGTTACCATCAGATGAGTGAAGATGCAGATCTTAACACTTGAGCCACGTTTCTCACTTGTTCCTTCTCAAAGCCTTTGGTGGGGGTTGGGAGCTGTTGTTTACATGTTTACAAATCCAATAACAATCCTCATTAGGAGTTGCAAAACACGGAGCCATTTGGATCTCAGGCAGATGGCAGCTAAATGAAGTTTAATTAAAGAATGAGAGCCTTGATTCAAATCATTTTTTAAAAAATAGAGTGCACCGACTTGCTAGTGAGCAGCATAAACAGCATCTGGGCTTTCATTCAGAAGCTCCAAGGCATTTGTGAGGATCCACTTTGCAAATCGTTTCGGAGCAATCACCGGCTGCGGGCTGCAGCTCCTCTGGGCTGGGTGTGCGCAGACACTGCCTTCCCCTGATGCCGTGGAAATGGGCATCCCATTGCCATGCTAGGGAATGGATAGGGCAGCCCAGAGCGAGGTCTTGCTTCCTTCTCGGGGTGTTTTATTTAAGTTTTCTTCCTGAAGAGTTCACCTGATGCCAAAGTAAGACTTGACCTGAGATACAATCAGTTTTCGGGCTGCTTCCCAGCAGTTCCTCCCCATCCCTGCCCACGGTGCGGAGCAGCTCCTGCGGTGGCAGGAGGTCGGCGCGGCTCCTGCTCTACCGTCTTGTGCACAACCAGCTTGGCTCTCCTTTTAGAAGCACTAGGTCCCTGGCTGGTAAGGCTGGGAGGGTGCAACAGTGTCTGTATGAGCCTGGCAGTGCAATGACCCCCTTGACATGTTGAGTCATCACTCCGCAGCTGCAGCTAACTTCTAATGTCCGAGCTAATGACTCTGCTTGTGGAAGCCTCTTGCTGCACAGATTCACGGGGGATTTGCCCAAGTGGCATCTCCTTTTGTACTACAAATAGATGCACTTAAGGGTCCCCCATGACCTATTGCTGGTGCCTGCAGTTTTGGATAGTGTGTCTACTTTTTATTCCTGGTCATTGGAAAAATGCATGTTTACTGTCCCTGTAATCAGCTGTTAGATAAGGTGAATCGTTAAGTGCTTCCTTCTTCTCCTGAAGAGTTACAGTATGCAAAGGAGGGCAGAAGTCCTGCCTGCTCTATAGGCTTTATCTTGTCATTTATCTCATTATTAAAAATTAAGGCTCTTGGTTTGAGGTGATCACCCTGGGAAGATGTGGAGGGGAGAGCCAAGTCATTCTAGTGCATCCTTCCTTGCTCAACTTCCCAGAACATCCCTAACTGAGAGCAGAGGAGTAAATGACAGGGGCAAAGAGTGCCTGTGCTTTTACTAGCCAAATATTTGTATTCCCCATGTGTTCCCCAGCCTTATCATGTGCACCACGTTCCAAGGAACAATACAGGATGTCCTTATTTACTGTTTAACAGAGCAAAAAGCTTCAGGAAAGAAAAGTGCAGAGGAATCTAGACAACTGGAGCAAAGGCAGATTGGTAAAGGGGCATGAAATAAGCTTATCTGGAGCTGTGTGCTGGAAAAATATGTGGATCACTATGGTCTGGTTCTGGTTTGTCAACTCTACTGTTCTCTGACACAAAGAGCACGTTGCTGCTCCTGGGCTGGAGTGGAGCTATTGTACTGGTTTGGGAGCTGCAATTAAACCAACATAAACTGGGAGAAGGAAAGAGATTCTATTTACATCTAAAAGAAAAAGAGCACAGCAAGGGGCTGGCAGATTTGCACCCAGCTTCCAGGCACTGCTGGCTGACTCCTTCACAGGATAGAAAAGACAAGATAATTCTGCAGTGCTTTGGGTTTTTTCTAAGAGGTTGGGGCTTCCTCCTTCCCTTCCCTCTGTACTTCCCCTCTCTCCAAAGGTTATATCACATGAATCCTGGAACTAAAGCACTTTCAGAGGGCAAGACAGCAGGTAAAGGCTGGTAAACTGAGGCACATATCCTGTGCTGGACTGGGGGGAAGAATTGGGATTAGATCTGAACTCCCCACATGTGTCTTCTTTCAGGGATTTGGAAGTTTTCCTGCCTGGTAAAAGGAGGTTAGTGGTAATCAGTGTCAGGGTGGTTTGTTTCTGCTTGCCCTCACCCCCTCACAAAGGGTAAGGACTCCAGGAGTTTCAGCAGGTGTATGCTAAGGTTTTCAGACTCTCAGATCTTAGATGGAAGCTGTCAAGGATATTTAGACTTATCTATAGAAACTCCCAGGGTGAGTTGACTGAAACCCTCTGTGCTACATCAGCTTGAGCTTAGACTTGTAACTTCTTGCATGGAGCAAAGCAAAGCTCCTGAGTGCTAAAGAGAATAATGCACGTTTCTGGGGATGAAGCAGAATCATTCCCCAAACTAATGAGGAAGTAAACCAGCCAGAAATGGTATCTTTTGGTCTCATTTTCTTTTCCAAAGAAGACTATGAGCTTGAAATGGAATTTCTCTCTTTTTTTTTTTGCTTGGGTTTTTCTTTAGTTTGCTTGGGTTTTTTGCTTGTTCATTTGGGGTTTTGTTTGGTTTGGGTTTGGTTGTTTTGTTGTTGTTGTTTTGCTTGGTTTTGCTTTTTTATTTTTAATGCTGATAAAAATAACTGAATTTGCCTCCAACATTATTGGGTTTACAGTTAGGTTCCCTCCTGTAAGGGAAATGTTCTGCTTGCCTTGTAGTCATGTGAAAATCTTTCTCAGTCTGCAGTTGAAGCCTGGCTGGCTAACCAGTAGAGGGAAAAGCAAAGCAATGCAAACTACTTTTAACCAAGGAATTTAGATCAAAATAGTTTCTGCCAGGAGACTTGACCTTGAATTTTAAACCTAGAAAGAACATCAGGATTAAGTGCTCAGATGTTCTATGTAACAGTCAGTTCAGGAATCTGCTGGTGGAAAGCCATGGAGGCTGTGTATTAAGCTGGAGGTCTGTTCTGGAAGGAATTTCCAGGCTCTGAACCCATGGAGACATTCTGGGGGTCCATGGAAATATATTAACAGTTGTTAAGGACTCCAGTCACTAAAACCATAGAAGTTATTCTAGTCTGAGCATTGATTTACAACACCCAGTGAATGTCTGCAATGGATTTAGAAGCCTTAAGGAACTAATTTTTCAGTTGGTCATCTTGTAACCACAATGAGTAAATATTATTCCACATAAAGCATGACTTCAGTTCACTCCTAAACTTTATTCAGCTCCACAGCTTGTATAGCTGGATCTGGTTGTGGAGAAGGGTATAGAAGAGTGGGAAGGATCTTGTGCTGGAGAAATACTAAACTTCCAACCTCCTGAGGTCCCACATGGTAGGAAATGAGCCATGGCAACGATGGTCTTCTGGCTGGGGAGCAGCTGCTGTGTGTGACTCTCAAACTAAATCATGACCTGATGCCATCTAACCAAAAGGCATCTTCTGTTCATGCCTACAGGAGAAGGGTCTGGAGGCAGGCCCTGAATGATGTCCTGGCAATGAGCTCCCATTTGTTAAGCAGGTAAAACTCCTCCTGTCTTCCAGGAGGACTTGCTTTTGGACAGGATGTACTTAGGACATCTAAATCTGGATGAGATGGCCAGCATGGACTGTGTGTGCAGTGAGGGACTGCTGGAAGATGACAGCATGCAGTCATGGTGTCCCCCAAAAATGGCATTGAAATGGCAAAGGAAGCTGGCACAGGCATTTATGGATTTAGAAAAGCTGTGGCTGCTGAGGAAGATTTGGTGTCCCCTGGGCTGAGGTAATGCCATTCCCACCACAGGATCTGCAAAAAAAAAAGAAGCACCCAAATGCTTTGAGGCAAAATCTTTTCTTTTAGGTGAAGGTGGTGATGAAAGTTGGTGGTGGCTCTTTTTGGGGGGTGTTTTTGGAGTGCTTTGGCAGGTTTTTTTTCCCTTGTGTGGGGTTTTTTAGTGTGGGGTTTGTGATTTGTTTGGGTTTTGCTAAGCCACTGCAGAATGTTTCTGTCTCCTGCAATGTAAATGATGAGAACTGTTGTGTCCAGCTAAAGGCTGGCAAGGGAGCACCGAGAACCACATCAGCTTGAATCACTTGCTCAGGACATGCAGGTCAGCGTTTGCAGATGGGCAGGTTTTGCACGAAGTTCATAGCCTCGACAGCAGTGGTATGGGAATGGCCAAAGCCTCTCCTGCAGACAGCTTTGGAGCTTTATTCTCCAGTTTGATTTATCACCATTTATTTCAAGCACAGAATCACACAGAATCACAGAATCATTAGGGTTGGAAAGGACCCTCAAGATCATCTAGTCCAACCGATAGCCCTACACTACTCTTACCCCTAAATCATCCCCTGAAGAAACACATCAATCCTCTTCTTAAAAACCTCCAGGGACGGTGACTCCACCACCTCCCTGGGCAGCCTGTTCCAATATCTAACCACTCTTTCAATAAAGAAATTCTTCCTAATATCTAATCTAAACCTACCCTGGCTCAGCTTAAGCCCATTCCCTCTAGTCTTGTCAGTAGTCACAAGGGAGAAGAGGCCAACACCCGCCTCCCTAGAATGGCATTTCAAGTAGTTGGAGAGAGCGATAAGGTCTCCCCTCAAACTCCTCTTCTCCAGGCTAAACAACCCCAGCTCCCTAAGCCT
>VWZX01008461.1:1927426-2142086 GCA_013399015.1 Galbula dea | reverse complement strand
TGGAGGGTTTCATATGGCCTCCTTTTGCTATTAATATATTTTAAAAAACTTTTCTTATTATTCTTAACCTCAGAGGCCAGATCAATTTCTAACTGATCTTTGGATTTTCTAATACCCTCCCTGCAGAGCCTCACAACTATTTTGTATTCCTCCTGGGTGGCCTGCCCCTTCTTCCAAAGTCTATGAACTTTCCTTTTCTCCCTGAGTGCCAGCCAGAGCTCCCTGTTCGACCAGGCCGGTCTCCTGTGCCGCCTGCTTGCCTTACAGCACGTGGGTACAGCCTGCTCTTGAGCCCTCAATATCTCATCCTTGAAGAGCGTCCAGCCTTCCTGGACTCCTATGTCCCTCAATACTCTCTCCCACGGAATACTAGAAACCAAGGTACTAAACAAGCAGAAGAACCACATCTCCAGCCGCGCACCCTGCCCTGCCTGCCGCTGGACTGCAGGTCCCGGCCACCCCCGCGAGGGTCGCGCCTGCGTGGCCGGGGCTCCTCCAACAAAAAGCCCCTCCCCTTCGCTTCGCTTGCCCTCCCCTTCTCCGGAGCGGCTCTGGGCGCAGCCTGACACCGTGAGGGGAAAACCCGGGGTCGTGTGGCGGCTGGGCTGGGCCCGCTGCCCCGCCAGCCGCCGAGAGGCAGCGGGGAAGCCGCCTCCCACCGGCCCCGGGCCTTCCCTCGCAGCCCAGCGGTGCCTTCTCGCCTCCCAGCCAGCAGGTCCGGGCTAACCGGCGGCGGGTGAGTGGGAGGACGGGAGCGGTGCCGTACGCCAGGGAGTTGCTGCCGCCGCTCGGTGGGTGCGGGAGGGGCCGGGGTGGTGGTGGTGGCGGCGCGCCCCCTCCTGGGCGCGGCGGGAGGGGCTCCGCGCCCTTGTCTTCCCCCGGGAGGAGGGAGCGCTGCCACCGCTGCGCTGTCGCCTATTGGCTAGTGCCCTGCGTGTGGCGACGGTGATTGGATGCGAGCGGGAGGAGGCGGGGCTAAGGATGCAAATGAGGTAGTGTGCGGCCCTGTCCCGCGCCCGTCGGGAAGCGGCTCAGGTCCCGCAGCGGAACTGGGAACCCCTCGGGGACCGGGAGAGAGAGGTGGTGAGCATGGCGTGAGGAACCAGCTCCTCCACTGGGACGGCGCGGAGCGGGTTAGGCCAGCGCCTGGGCGCTGAGGAGGTTGTGCACAGGTATCTCAGCGAACCCTAAGAGCCAGTTCCTTTGGCTCGAGGAAGGGTGAAGTCCTGGCTTGTGTTAGGAATAGTGTGGGCAGCAGGACTGGGGCAGGGATTGTCCTCCTGGGCTGGGCACTGGGTAGGCCACACCTCCAATCCTGGGGTAAGTTTCGGCTCTGTGCTCCAAAAAGGCCACTGAGGTGCTGGAGAGTGTCCAGAGAAGGGCAAGGAAGGTGGGGAAGGGTCTAGAGCACAAGTGTTGTGAGGAGCAGCTGAGGGAGCTGGGCTTGGTTATCCTGGAGAAGAGGAGGCTCAGGGGAGACCTTCTCACTCTCTGCAACTCCCTGAGAGGAGGCTGGAGCCAGGTGGGAGTTGGTCTCTTCTCCCAGGTTCCAAAGAAGTGGTAGGATAAGAGGAAACAGCCTTGAGATGTGCTGTGGGAGGTTTGGGTTGAATATAGGGAACAATTTCTTCACTGAAAGGATTGTCAAGGCCTGGCCCGGGCTGCCCGTGGAAATGGTAGAGTCACCATCCCTGGAGGGATCTAAGAGACATGCAGATGTGGTGCTGAGGGATATGGTTTAGTGGTGACCTAATCATCACAGTGGTTTGTAATCATCTAATGTAATCATCACAGTGTTTTGGGTATCACCTGTTGTGTTTCCAGTTCTGTATTTACAAGCTTCTTTTGCCAGACCTTTTGCTGTGTAAGTTGCTTGAGAGCAACATCTACGTGGTGGCTTTTTAATAGGTGCAACCATCCCCTTGTAAGCTGATCATGTGGCTGAGTTGTCAGTGTGTACAAGTCTTTGGGTTAATACCTCACAGTAAAGGGCAACTCTTAGATTAAATATGTTTTTAAATATACCTAGTATTTTTTTTTCCCTGCTTGTCTTAACTTTTAAGTCTGGATTGAAAATAAAAAAGCCCTGTAAAACATTTAAAAAAAACCCAAACAAAACGAAACCAAAACTAAACCAACAGTATTCTCCATCAGGATTGAGGAGCTTTTCCTGGAAGCTTGGTTGAAACTCAGGTTCCTCTGGAAGGACTGTGAATTTGTGATTTTTTTTTTTTCTGTCAAAAAGTTACTGGCACATTCCCAAACTCTTGCTTCTGGAATGAACTTTTATTTCTGGTCTGGTGTCCTGGCTGGAGAGAGACTTCTCAGAGGATTGACATAAATCATTTGAGGAAGGACTCATGTGATCTGTTCCATGGAAATCAGAGTTCTGGTTCATTTGGTTAAATAGGAACAAGGGAGAGAGATGCAGAGGGAGTTAAGTGACCCAACAGGGTGGATTGGTTACTGCTGAGGAGTGGTGGGGTGCTGAGTTCTGTGCTGTGCTGGGCAGCAGTAGTCAGTGTGAACCCAGGGCAGTTCACTGCCCAAAGCACTTCAGATACCTGCTGTGTACTGGTGGAGGGATTTTTCCAGGTGTTACACACAAATGGGTGTTGGTTCAACTCTTTGTGTGAACCCCAGAGGAATTAAAGGGGTTTTGTTTGTCCTTGAATCAATCTGAGCCTTTTGTTGCCTGTGACCATTGCAGGATGCCATAAAACCCAGAGGAGCAACTCCCAGCAGTGAGGACAGCAGCTTCTCACTCTGGAAAATGAGCCAGCATCAGTTTTGTTACAATTAACTAAATACCAATAGAGTTTAGACTAATTGACTTCTCCAGTATTGTATGTAAGTGTTGGTGGACACAGGGAACTGAAGGAATGGTTACTGGGATCATCATGTTGACCAAGTAAATATAATTGCACTGGTAAAGAGAGGCACTGTCAGATGGCCAGGGCTGCTGTCATTAACATTTCATTCTGTTTACATGGTTTCACTGCCATTCAGGAATGCCTAGGTGCTGCAGCAGGACACTGTGTGCTTGAGAACTAAAACCTTAAGTGAATTGTTCCCTCAGCCTGTTTGGGAATTCACACTGATGGTTTCTGAACTACTCCAGGCTGGGTAATACATTCATTTGGATGCAGTTGCCTTGTGAGGTCTAGAGTTAGACACTGCCCTTTCATTTTAGCTACAATTTTGGGATTAGATGTTGGGATCTTTAGAAATGGTGAAAATCAGATTGAAATCTCTCTTTTGCAAACCTTATGCAGGCTCAAGAATGAGAGAAGTGAGAGGGGTTGTAAAGGAACAGTTGCTGGAAGTATGTTTGAGCATCCACAGTTCTTTCTCTGGAGAGTAGCAGACAGTGGAGGGATGAATCATTTTGGGAATACCTGCTTGCATTACATCTGGTGAAGGGTAAAAACATGTTGCTGGGGCTTAGTAAGACACTGTATGCATGTCCCTGCTTTTTTCCATGTATATTCTTTATCTGCTTAAAGAACAGCTTTTCTTCTCAAAGCTTGTTGTGTCTCTGACAAGCAGCTACTAGAGAGAGTGTCTGTCACTGGTGGGTTACCAAGATTGATGTGTTTGCCCTGGATGAGTACAGGCAGGATGGAAAGTAACTGTGTCCTGTGGCTTTGGTCTGCCTTGCCTGGAGTATTTCTGTTTGATGGCTCTTAAAAGGAGAGGCCAGCAAGCAGCATGTGCAGTGACATGGCACATTGGTTTGATTTGGCTTCCTGAAAAGCTACTGGGTTTGGGCTTTGGTTTTCTCCTTGAGGAAGGAAAAGCCAGGGGAGGTTAGCTCTCCATCATGGGGATCTTCTCATCAGGCAGGCTGCTAGTTTTGGCTGGGATAGGGTTAATTTTCTTCATAGGAGCTGGTACATGCTGTGTTTTGGATTTGGGCTGAAAACAGCACTGATAACTCAGGGCTGTGTTAGTTCTCACTGAGCAGTTCTTGCTCACACAGGCTCAAGGCCTTTTCTGCTCCTCACCCCATCCCACCAGTGAGTAGACTGGAGGTGCACTGGGCACACTGGGACAGCTGAGCCCAACTGACCAAAGGGATATTCCAGACCCTAGGATGTCATGCTCAGCATAGAAAGCTGAGGAAGGGCAGAATGTTTGGAGGGATGGTGTTTGTCTTCCCAAGTCAGCATGGCACATGATGGATCTCTGCTGGGCTGGAGGTGGCTGAACACCTGCTGCCATGGCAAGTGGGGAATGAACTCTGCTTTTGCTGTCCCTGTTCAACTGTCTTCATCTCAACCCAGGAGTTTTCTTTCTCTTACCCTCCCAGTTCCTTTCCCCCATCCCACTGGGGGGGACTGAGTGAGCATCTGGGTGGGGGTTAGTTTCTGCCTGGGGTTAAACCACACAATGCTACATCCTTAGTACTCTACCAGTGTCCTTTGGAAGGCTTTGCTTAACATGACAAGCCTTTCCTTGGGCAAAGGATCATCTTGGCACAGCTAAACTGAAGGATTTATAGGCAATTATAACTAATATTAACTGATCTGGAAGTTCCTATTTTAGCAATATGAGATTAAGCTTAATAGATACCTCCTAAGTAGTGCTCTGGCAGCCAGCTTAGAATTGTTCAGAGGATGGGCTTTAAATTGGCCTTTTTGTGTAGCATGCTGGTAATGGATAAGGTGTTCCCTTTTTCCAGGGCTTTGCAGTGGGGATTTACATTGGGCACTGGTGTTATCACCCACTTTCTAAGGACTGGGTGGTGAGAAGACAGCCAGGTTCATCAGAGCTACTGAACCATAGCCTGGTCTTTCTAATAACACACACAGTCCCAGTGGTACAGATAGGGAGAGTGGAGAAGACTTGTTTGAAAGGGAGAAGTTGGCAAAATATAGGGGGGGAAAAAGTCTTTCATGTGTGACTTGCTCTCAGATGGGTAGGAAAGTATTCTTGTGGTGCCATGGTGCAGCAGGGTGTCTCTGGAATCCTCAATACAGACTTGGTAAAGAATGGATATCCTGGAAGTACAAGGCACTGGGACTTTCTATGCTTTGGAAAGGCTCTTGCAAATGTTAGTGGAAGAATAGTGCAATAATAACCTGAGCCAACTCCTGAGCCAGTGATGAGTCTGAGATCTTGAGGCTGTGGCCTGAGCTGCAGCAGAAGGGTAGATCAGGATGTGCCATCCTCTCCCCTGAGCCAGGATGGCTGTTGGTGGGGCTGGGCAGTGAATCAAACTGGCACCCAGTCCAGTGGAGCACTTTTCCCCATTCCCTGGACAAATTCCTCCCTGACTTGATTTACTGTCTGCCTGTGGATCAGAAACCACCTTCCAGGGATGAGAGCAGTTTTGGATGGGGGAGGCAGCATGAGCTGGCACTTCTGTACTGTGCTTGTTCATCCACAGCCTTCAAAGGATCACTAGGATTTCCTTGGTCTTGTTTTCTGGACAAGATACCTCTGCAAAATAGGAAAGAATTTTCCTCTTGTCTTTCCACAGCATGATTTTTCCCCTAGAAGGGGTTAGGTGTGAGTGTGTTCATGCCACTGCCAGCCTGGGAGGTGTTGAACTGGTGCAGAACAGCTGCAGCAGACAGTGAGTGGAGATGTGGGAGACCAGGGAATGTGGAGTTAAGTTCTGGTTCATCTTTACTATTGGACTGTTAAGATGAAGTCTAAGGCTGTTATGTTTGCAGTCACTGTCAGCATCCCAACCCTAGGATGAACTTGAACTTTATTAGGTAGCAAAAATCATGGCTCAACAGAGACTAATATATTTGTCACATCATCATCTCCCTTTTCCCTCTCAGTAAGTGAGATGCTTCTCTTCCTCTGGAGGATAACCCCAGCAGCCTCTGGCTCCCTGTCCCCAGCTGACTCTCTCAGGTCACTGAAGCTATCCCCACCATCCAACAGATGTTCTTCCCTTAGATTCACTCTGGAAGTTCAGCTCCTTTTCCATTCATGCCCTGTTTCCCTACTCCTCAGTGGGGCAGGTGCTGGTGCTCAAACCTCTGGTGACCTGCATCCTCAAACAGCTGCTGACAATGCCACTGCCACTTTATCCCATCATGCAGTTTCAAAGCTGTTTAAACCTTGGTGGCCTGTGTCTGGGGAGCCAGATGGTTGCTGGCTGGCTGTTATCAGCTTGCAGTGTTGGCAGCTCTTTTGGTTTCTTCCTCCTCCCACTTCCAACTTGTAGTCCTCTCAAAAGAAGAACTCAATGCCTTTTTTTTCCCCAAGGTAAGCATATATTAGTGACATGCAGTGCTCATTTGTGCTGCCCTGACTGGTTCTGCATGTCTGATAGCACACACACACCACCTTTGGCAACTTGAGCCATGTGCTGTGTCCAGGTTCTGCAGGAATTCTGCAGTTTTAACAGCTAAATCTCCACCCGTTCCCCCTTCTCCAGGCATGTCAGTTTATGACTTGAGATACATGTAAACATAACAAGTTGTAACAGTCCAGGAGGAAAATGTACTCTTAGCAGCTGCTGCAACTTCAGTCTCAAGATATTTCTTCTTGTATAGAGAATTCTGCCAGCAGAGGCATAAACAAGTCCTGATGATGACTTCAGTAAGTTGCAAGTCTCCTGAATGACATCCAGAAACTTGGTTTAAATCTCTTTTGGTTTTGTGTCACTGGTAAAAATCAGTTTTTAGTTGTAGCATCTTCACTGGGACTCCTTAGCTTTGGAGTTAATCCTACACCTAAGGAATATGCAAATCACAAGTGTCCCATTCTGGTTGCTGACAGTGGAGTCTCTGAGCCATGATTTTGGGGCAGGGTGGTGGTGGTGGTTTGTTTTGAGCTAGACCATGATCATTCCAGGAAGGATGTTTCCCTATCTAGCTCTGATTTACCATTTCTCTCCTGTATGTTCATGCCAGGAGGTTGTTTTGCTGTGTTTATCTTGACTGCTGGAGTTGTAAACATGCTTAGAAAGGAAAATCAGTGTAAATGGCAGCTGATGAATGAATACACAAAGGGTTTGTGGTGTAGTCATGGCAGAGCATTGGAACTTTGGAAGGGTTAGCTCCAGCTCTGGGTGAAAGACTGGCCAGATGAGCACTTTCTACTGGTGATTCACCTGTGTGTTTGCTGGCTTGTGGATGCTGGAGTCTGGTCAAGGCTTTGGAGGTTTTAAGAGGTTTTTCATTTCCTTTCACTGCTGTGTGCATCTGAACAGCTTTTGTATTTCCTTTTCTAGGAGGAAAATGGCCCAAACTACAGCCCAAGCAGCATCCCTCCACCATGGGGACTCCTCTGAAAGCAGAATGGTGGTCACATTCCTCATGTCAGCACTGGAGTCCATGGTGAGTAGGGAAGGGAAGCAGCTGCATCAGAACTCAGCCTTGGCATGTGGAGGATTCCCTTCTGCAGGGGAGCAGGAAAAGTGTCATGTTCTGGCTTTATCTTGTTGCTGTGCTGTTCAGCCAGCTGTAACTCTGTCTCTGCTTGTGGAAAATCACACTGAACAGTTGTCTTCTTTCTTGGTGTGGTCTGGTTGTTTTAAAGTTGTTTTCCAATCCACAGGAAGTAATGAATTGCTCTGGTGGAGAGTGGCTGAAAGGCAAGAGGATGTTCTGCTCTTTGTAATAATAGGGGGAATAAATGGTCTTGAGGCTAATCTTGAGCCTTGTCCTCAGCTGCTCTTTAACAAAACTTGGTCAGAAAATACTTTTTGGGGTGGTTTGTTTTCTTTAAGTTGGCATATCCCCTGGTTTGAAGAGGTTATTGAGTCATTGGGGGGTGGTGGTGAAGGTTGCTTGGGGCTTTGAGTGGAAGTGCCTGTACCATTTCCTTCAACTTCAGGCACTGTCAACTTTTAGTTCTTTATTTTCTTAAATGATAAGCAAGAATAAAGTTGGGGTTTTATTAGCAGTGAAACTTTGAATGGGATAGTTAGAAGATAATTGATGGCAAAGCTTTTTCCCCAGTGGTTCCTAGAGGCTTTGTGTCTCTGTGTGAAGACTTTCTCCTCTCCTGCTGCAGTTGTTGGTGTCTTCCTAGGCTGCAGCAAACTCTGACCTGAGCTCTTAGGAGAAGCTGAGTTTTTTTGTGATCTCTTCTTGATGATCTCACTAATTTTCTTAGGATCTTTGCTCTCTCCTTGTACTTCAGGCTTCCTGCCTTACTCCTTTGCCAGATATTTCTCCCAGGAGAACACACATAGGTGTTCACAGGGAAGGTGCAGTCCTTCAACTCAGGAGGAATTCTGAGCCTGAGCAGAGCCAAGAGGACAGGACAGACTCCAGGCAGCCTTCCTGCTTGCAGCCCACACCTTTCAGAATAGAACATGATGTTTTAGGGAGCAAAACCCCTGTAGGCTGTGTGGAGAGTTGGAGTAAGACAGTTCCTCTTCACAGGGAAGCGATAACTTCTCCTGGATTGATGTCTCAGTTTAAATGAAGAGCAGTGCAATCTCTGTGTCTAGACAAAGCCTTAATTTCACTAATGCATCTACAGTGCTTTTAAGATTCCTGATGGAAAGCACTCCAGATGTAGAAATTTCCCTCTACTAATGGCTGATGTTTCTGGCAGTGCCCTCTGAGGGGTGGGTGCTGGCAGCAGCAGCAATAACTCTTTTCCATCATGCCACATACACTTCTGTTAACTATACTCTAAACTATGGGAATAAAAGCTTTTTCTTTCTCCTTTTTTTTAGTGTAAAGAACTTGCCAAATCCAAGGCAGAAGTTGCCTGTGTTGCTGTGTATGATACAGATGTGTTTGTGGTTGGAACTGAGAGAGGAAGAGCCTTTGTCAACTCCAGGAAAGATTTTCAGAAGGATTTTGTTAAATACTGTAAGTTTCAGTGTTGTCTTTTTCTATTTCCCAAGCTGCTTCATATGTGTCTTGCATTTTAGTACTAACTTGGGGGGAGCAGAGTCTGTGTATCAGGGCTACAGGCTAGAACTAGCTTGACTATGGGGAAAAGCAGCTGTTGAAGAACATAATCATCAGTAACAGTGGTCATCTTTGGGATGTGGATTACTGTTTCCTTTTGGATATTCTCTGTCATCTAGTTCTTCACTATGAGGGTGGTTAGACAGTGGAACAGGTTGCCCAGAGAGCTGGTGGAAGCCCCATCCCTGGAAGCTTTTAAGGCCAGGCTTGATGGGGCCCTGGGTAACCTGATCTAGTGGATGGTGTCCCTTCCAGGCAGGGGGGTTGGAACTGGATGATCTTTGAGGTCCCTTCCAACTCTGACAATCCTATGATCTGCAGGCAAGTAAAATGCCTCTTCCCATCAACTAGGCTACTTGCTTGAAGATCTGTGGCTGGGCTTTTGTCTTCCTGAATCCTTCTGGCCTTTGAGCAAAGAGAAGTACCAGGTTTTCTGGGGAATTCTTCTGACATTATCCTTCTTTAGCTCTTTGTAACTGATGGAATGCTTCAGCAGGTTTAGAGTGGGGTGGGAAAAAAACCAAACCAGAAACCTGAAAGGCTAGATCTTTGTGGGTTAAAAACAGACCAAACCAAACTCCAAACTGGGAACTTCTAGCTGGATTGGCAACTATTGGGCTACTGTGGCCATGAAGATTGCCAGCTGAATTCCTGCAGTTGGTATTTCTGGGCTTGTAGTAGCTTCTCCCTATACCAGAGAGATTTGCACCCCTCTGGTTGAAGTTTTACTATGTCTGGGGCCTTGCTTTGGTAGCTGGTGCAGAGAGAATTGTCCCCCCTCTGGCTGAAACACATACCTAGGCTCTTGCTGTGGTAGATGCTGGCTCCTGCTTCATAGCTGTGATGTTAGCTATGCAGTGACTGGTCTCACTTCAGATTTTGGCTTCCACAGAAGCTGTTTTTCACAGTGCAGGATCTCTTCTCCGTGGAGAATGAGCTTTTTAGCTTAATAGCTAAGGTTTCAAATGCACAAACAAGCTGTAGAGCAATCCTTTGGTCTTTAAGCATGTGCAAATGGGATTCTGAGTTGTCAGCCTGTACATCACACCTCCACTGGAGAACATCACTCTGTTTCATCCCTGGCTGTTCAGCCACATAGGCTGGAGGATGTCTGGGTGGGATTAAAGCAAAGCTGGTGTTGCCTAGACCTTGTTTTCCAGGCAATGTCTTCCCAGCAGAGGTACAACTCACTTCTGTCTTTGCTTTCTGGGTTCCTTTCAGTGCCTGAAGCTTGATTCTCCTTATGGAATCTTCCTCTTGCTCTTCTCCAAATGACAGAAATAGGCTTTTTTTTCCCCTCACATTAAATGCTAATGTTTAAACCAGAACTGCTCAGGACAAAGCTACTGAGATTTTCCAAGAGGTTGTTTTGCATTTCTAGCTGTGCTAGCACAGCACAAGTGTTGGCAGTGAACACAGTGTGTGCTTCACCTGGGACTGGAGCTCTTGGGTGCTCTCCCATGCCCTGGACAGCTGGAAGGCAATCTGAACACTCTGCTTTTGTCAGCAGTGATGACTTTGCTCCCTTCAAAAGATCTCCCCAGCAGTGGTTGCTGTCAGCATGAGGACTTTCCTCCAGAGGAATTTGTGGCCCTTGAAACTGAGAACAGCCTGAACTCCTTGGCCTGTATGGAAGCAGCCAAACCCCTTTTCAGTACTACTCTAATAACAGAGGTTATTAGTGCTTCTAACTGCTATCAGTTGTGGTATTTGTCCTTATTCTAATCAGAGACAAAGATGATGATGAAGATTGTCCTTTGGATAGTATGTGCTATGGAATTAGAGTGAAAATACTGTTCCTGAACCAGCTGCCATCTTTCTGTTGCTCAGAGGCTAATCCCTTGACACTAATGCAGCTAGTTTAAAAATACCACTTCTTTTTGATGATGATGTGCCAGTGTGGAAACTGGTTTCCCACAGTCATTTTCTTTGGCCCTAAACTAATTCTGTGGTCAGCTTAGCCTTCTGAGGCTTTTTCTGCTTCTAAAGCTACAGAATATCTTGGAAGAGAAAGGGGTCATTAAGTTTGAGATGTAAATAGTAAATGAAAGAGATCCAGTAAGAGCCAGGGGCAGGATTAATCCTGAGAGAACACTCCTGGAGTTGTCTGTGTGCCATCCCTCATCTGTTACCTAGTTGAAATGCAAGTGGAGGGGATTGTAGCTCTGATTTCTCCTTCAGTTTTGGATTTCCAGTGCTCTTCACAATGTGTACACTTGACAGAATGCAGGGAAAAGGGATGTTGGAATAGTTGCTTTTGAAGGCTCTGACTGTCAGGGTGCTTTTTCTGTTGCCAAGCCAGAGCTGGTTTCCACCCTGGAACTCTCCACCTCTATTTTCATGCAAGATTTCCTGCCAGCTATTTGGGAGTGAGCTCTTTACAATAACCTCTGCTAAATGCTCATGGTGTTTGAGTATCTGCTGGAGCAGGCTCTTCCCAGTCACTTTTCATGGGAACTTCTCAGCTGTGGCTCTCAGTTGTGTTCCTGAGCCTTCCCCAGCCTTTTGGCAGCAGATGACTTGGAATAACTTGCAGAACCAGAAGAGAGAGATGGCTGTTCCTGGCCACACTGGCTGTATCCCATCACCACTGCCCAGGCTAATTGTGCTGGTAGACATGATGTATTTACTCCTGCCATGTCTGCCCCTGGGGAGTAAAGACCTTGCAGCTCTGCTCCTAGAAGGGATCCCATGAGTCTTCCCCTGCCCATTTCACATGGTGGGAGCCAGGTTGCATCCTGCCTGTGTGGTGATGTGTTAATGCTAGCCTGGCTGCCTCTGCCTGGGGTTAATTAGGGAAGAGTTTCAGCATCCTTTTTGCTTTGGACAGTGGTGGGTATGGTAACTGCTGGCTTCCTCTTGTGTATCTCCTGTCCTGTCCTGCAGCTCTCTGTGGAAGATGGTCTTAGGCATCTGGGTGACTCCTAAACCTTAGCACTGGGAGGTGCTTCTGGGGGTCCCCATCTCCCTAGGGTGGTACAAAGATGTCAGAAGTGCCCTGACTGCCCCTTTCTTTATTTGATAGAAAGCATGAAGCTCCAGCTGTTCCTTCTGGAAAGCTAGGACACTTTACTACCTTCACTGTGGCTGCCTCCAGCACTCTGTGCTTCTGCTTTCTCTTCAAGTATTCACATCCTGCTTGGTTTATTGTAAGCACTGGTTCATAGTTTGCATCTGATTCTGCTCCCCCCCACCAAGGTTTGGTGGGAGTTTTTCTGTTGTGGTTGTGCCTGCTTGATAAATAAACTGCACTGTTCAGTTTGGGAATCCCCAAGAGCTTTTCTTGATAGAAGTTTCAGTCTCTTTCTGGTTTGTGTTTGCAGCATGTGGCTATGAGGTAAAGCATCTCCCCTTAAAGCCTGGATCTGTTTATTCCTAATGAATCACATGCTTAGGAATTAGCTTAAAGATAACATTCCTAGTGCTCACCAAACAGCTGCAGTTCCAAGTAATAACAATAAAGCCCTAAAATCCCAAGCACCCATCTCTCTTTCAGAGGAGCTGTGCCTCTCTGCCATTGCTCTCTCCATTGGAGCTCCCTTCCATGCTTCAGCTTACAGTCCCCTTCTGCTCTTGAAATGCAAATAATGCAGTTTTGGAGCTCTCCCATGCTGCCTATTCCTCACATATTAATGTGTTCTTTAATTGAACTCTCTATTAATAGCCTAGATCTTTGTCATCTAGATGTGGAAGTAATTCTCTTATCTTTCAGCTTTACCTTGTGGACTGCTGTGCTTTTCTCCTTTCTTTCTTTTCCCTCCCCAGCTTCCTGCACTGGTAAAATGTGCTGCAAGAAGCATACTGAAAGTGCTGTTAATTACCAGAATTAATCTGGTTTTGTTAAGTTGTAGGTCACTGGCAGTTTCCCTTGTTGGACAAGTCACAGAATCACAGAATGTTAGGAGTTGGAAGGGACCTTGAATGATCATCTAGTCCAACCCCCCCTGCCAGAGCAGCATTCAGGAGTTCAGGTCCCACAGAAGTCCCTTTCCCCCTTTCCCCAAGCTCTCAAACTGAGGAGAAAAAGGCATTTTCAAAACTTCTCTTGCATGGTTCAGCACAAGAGTTCAAGATCCCTTTCTGCCTCCTTTCCTCAGGGGTGCATCCTGCTTCCATCAGCTGCCTCTCTGCCTCCATAGCTGTGTCAGGAGCAGCTTCTCACAGGTCCTGCCTTTAGCTTTAGCCATGCCCTGCCTAGCTGAGAGCTCCATGCTGGTTTTCTGGGCTTTATTATTTATTTGGGTAACTGGTCTCTTTTCCAGCCTTCTTAAAGCTAGGTTGCTTGTCTTGGTTGGGCAGAAACCTTTCATGTTGTGTCTTTGCCTAGCCAGAGAAGGGGCATGAGGCTAACAGCTAGGTTCAATATCTTGCCCAGAAAGTTGAGTTGACTTTGGAGTGGAGCCCACCCATCCTGTTCCCTCTGTCACCAACAGACAGCAAATTCCTGGAGATAGCTGGAAACTCCCTGGCTCCTAAATTCTGCCTCAAGTGATTTACTTTCTTGTGGCTTAAGTGATCCTTTGGTAATGATCAAATGGTTTTGCTTTAAGCTGAGGTTATTGGCCACTTTCCTGGCCCCAGGCTCCCAGGTGGGCTGGGTGGATGTATTCTGAAGCAAAGCAAAGTGCTTTTAGCCACACATACATTTCCTTTGCCTCTTCCATTGCTCATAGTTCTTTTCAGACAGGAGTTCATTCCTTAAGCACACATGATAGAATAGAAGTACATGAGTCTTGTCACAAGATAATTGTTGCTGTTAAGTTGCCTCTCTGAGTGCCTGCACATTCCCACTCTTGGAGAGCCAGAGAATCACTAAGGTTGGAAAAAACCTCTTAAGATCATAGAGTCCAACCACTAACCCAACACTGCCAGGTCACCACTGAACCATGTCCCACAGCACCACATCTACACAGCTTTTGAACCCCTCCAGGGATGGTGACTCCACCACTGCCCTGGGCAGCCTGGGTCAATGCCTAGCCACTTTTTCAGTGAAGAACATTTCTCCTAGTATCCAACCTGAACCTCTCCTTCTGTAACTTGAGGCTACTTCCTCTTGTCCTGCCACTTCTTACCTGGAGAAGAGACCAACCCCCACCTAGCCCCAGCCTCCTTTCAGGGAGTTGTAGAGAGTGAGAAGGTTTCCCCTGAGCCTCATCCAGTCACTTCTTGGCTTTCCCTGCCTGGAAGATTAAAACTCAGCTGATTAAAATCCTTCTGTTGCAAGATGACTTAAGTACCATGGGGCTGCCAGCTCTTTTGCCAGAGCAGTGTTGAGCTTCATCAGCTTTAGATACTGAATCCTAGCAGCTTTTCTCTGTTGTTTGCCTAGCATTTTCTCTTCAGGTGCCAGTTTGTAGTGTGGTGACAGCTGGGAGCTTCCTTTTCTGGCCAAGTGTTAGTCTGCTGCTGTTCAGGACAGGACAGAGTGAGAGGTCTTCTGGAATAACCAAAATAAGTGCAAAGTACAAGAAGATATGGACTCTGTGTGACAGGAGTTGGCTTCTTGGAGGCCTGCTGGATTGGGAATAGCTGTTGCAGAGTAGCTGGACTAATCCTGCAGTATGATCCCAGCTGTGTAGAATGCCATTAGTTTAACCTCTGTCCATTCCTCACCCTTCCTGAGCCATTCACCCTAGAAATACAGCCCCTCTTCCTCTTTCCATGCCAGATCTTGTTGCCTATGTCCCAAGCATCCCCTCCCAAATGTAGCCTGGATCCTGCTGGATGCTCCAGGGATGGCTTTGGCAGAGCCTGCAAGGTGTGTGTGACCTCCAGCCAGGGGAGATGTGGCCAGCAGTGCTACCAGGAGGAGAGGGATGGCTGCTGGGTTGGAGCTGCTGTCTAGAGCTCTTGCAGATCTTGCTGTGTTGAAGACTTGATCTTGTTTGTCAGCCTTGATTGAAATTTGCCAACAAATGGGGAGGAGATTAAGGAGGCAGATGCATAATGGGAGCTTGAGAACATAAATCCAAGTCATGTAATCAAAGCCAGTGACAACAGTTTCCCTTCTAGTTAAGGAAAATGTCTTTTTTTTTTGGTCTGCTTTTCCTTTCAGTGGGAAGTGAGCAGTGCTGTCATCTTATTGTTGGCTTGCTGCTTGTTTTTAGAAGGTGTGGGCATGCTTTTGAGGAGCTCCTGGAAGTAAGGAATTGGTGAATTGGTCTCTTGGCTGGGGGGAGAAAAAAAAAACCAACACAAACCCCTCAAAACCCACCCAAAAAACATCACTGCATAGAGCTAGAAATGGAAACTGATGTCTCTTATCCCCCAGTCTGCAGGCAAACCTTACAAGCTATCACTAATTAAGCATCTGTGTATAGGTGTATAATAATATTCTGCTTTTTGGCATGATTTTCATGTGATGGGAGGCTCTGGCATGTTACAGAGAGCCCAAGTTTCAGGCCTGAAGAGCTAAGTGTGGGCTGGAGGTGGGTTTGCAGGGCACAGAGCAGCCATGGGATCTGTAGGGGAAGGAAGAGAGTCTCTTTTAAGTAAAGCTAAGGGTTTTTAAGATAATCAATGGGTTTGGCTGAAAGCACTGCTGCTTCAGTTCATTTCAGAGCCCCTTTGTAGTGGGGTGTTCAGGCTGCTGTTTGTTTTCTGCTATTAGCCTAGAATTAGGATGCCAGCAGTGCTGCTAATGCAAACCCCAGTGTTTCAGGCTCAGGGTGAAGTCGTGCCACAGCTTCAGCACTGCTCATTCTCTGGCCCAGAGGAACAGGAGCTCCCCTGCCTTTCCTTTCAGATGCAGACTCTCTCTCTTGTTCCCCCCTGTCCTTGCTGGGTGCTTCTCAGCAAGTCGTGGCAGGAACTGAATGACAATGGAAGGCTGCCACCTCAAACCATCCCTTCCCTTGGCTTTTTAAATACTCAGTGTTGTTCTTCCCTCCTTCTGCAAAGGCTTTTGCTCAGCCTAGAGCAAGGTGCAGGGCTGAAATCTTCTCTGTTCTGTGTGGTGCTGGCTTGTTTGCAGCTCCTCCTCTTCACCAGGAGGTGATGTGTACTTCCAGTGTCTTGGGGAAAATAGAGGAGCTGGTGTGGCTCCTGTAAAAGGTCCCTTCAGCAGTTCAGCTAAGCACATAGAGCATCAACAAGAGAGGATATAACATCACTGCTGAATAAAACATCATGCCTAGCACTAGAGAGCTGTGGGACCCTCCCTAGAGCTGGTTTCCCTTTTCCCTGGTGTCTGTCTTGTCTTTTTTGGGCAGTTTTCCATTTTATTTCTGCTGTATTATCATCTCCTGAGCTCTGAACAGTGTTTTGGCTCTTCATGCCAGAAAGTCTTCTTGGCTATGTCTCTTAATTCATCATTCTCCCACCTCAGAGGATGATGCTTCCAGAGGCTGTAAGTTTTGGTTCCCATTGCTCATGTGCCCAGATCAGTGCATTTGCTTCTAAAGCAAAGAAGTGACCTCCTGGCAGGGATCATTCCTGAGTGGCTGTGTCTAAAGTGGAGGAATTAGCTCCTGGCAGTTAGAAGAAGTTGTGATTTGATCTCTGTCTTACTGCCAGGTGGTACAGAAGAGGAGAGAGCTGCAGAACTGCAGAAGACAAAGAGCACAGCACCTGGGAACAGACTGACAGTGGATATTGTGGAACTGGAAGCTCTCAGGAAGTCTGTGGAGGACTTTTTCTGCTTCTGCTATGGTGGGTGGCTTTCAAGTCTGCTACAGAGCTCTTCTGGAGTTCTAACTGTCTGTTTCCAGCTGGGGGAAGGTACTCCATGGCTTTGCCTGCCAACTACACTGCTGTTCAGGGGGATGAGTTTAGCTTTTAGGAGCTGCTTCTAAAGCCTGCACCTATATTGGATGGTTTTCTTCTTGATGTGGGATGTGATTTGAGGTGATGGCACAGCACAGCTCATTTAGCTTGCTTTCAAGAAAGCCTCTGTGTCTCAGTGGCTTCCAGGGCATCTTAATGTGAGCAGTACTTGGTTTCCTGGAGAGATTTCCATCTGCACCTTGCTTCCATGCTCCAAAGTAACCAAAACTCTAATGAAGGATTGATCCTTTTGCTAACTTGAGCACTCTTGGCCTCAAACCAATCTCCTGTTTGTTTGGGTTTTCTTTTTGCTTAGGAAAAGCTTTAGGGAAGTCAACAGTGGTACCTGTGCCCTATGAGAAGATTCAGAGGGATCAGTCTGCTGTGGTGGTGCAGGGCCTGCCTGAAGGACTGGCTTTTAAACATCCAGCAAGCTATGATGCTTCAACTCTGAAATGGATCCTGGAAAACAAGTCAGGGATCTCCTTTCTCATCAAAAGGTCATTTGCTTCCTCTTGTGCTGGTCTCTCCACTCTGGTTTGGTTCTGAAGTCCAACTTGCAGCCTGTTTCTCTAAAAGAGGGCTGTGCTCTCTCTAACATCACTCTACCAAGGTGCTAATGCTGCCTTTGCTAAAGCTGTGGCTTTTTCTTTCCATATTTCCACACAGGCCTTTCCTAGAGCCAAAGAAACACCTAGGTAAGTTCCTCCTTACTCAGAGGAAAGCACCAAGAGGTCAGAATTTGACTTGAGCTAGCAATAGAGATACAAGATTTGGGGGTGTGTGGTAAACTGTGCTGGCATGCCTAGGCTGGGAGTTGCCTCACTCACAGAATGATAACCTTTTCCTTTGTGTGCTCTACCAGGAGCAGCTGCTGAGGGATAAAATGAGTTCTTGTTGTAGTTTTTAGTCTTTCTACTGAATTCCAGTTTAATATTGGTTGGGTAGTGTCTTAGGGAAAGGAGGAGGGAACTGATGAAGGACTCCATTGTGTTTTTAGATGATGTCAAGTCTTTGCAGTGCTCTGTGTTCCAGTACAAAGCTGATTTTGGCATTTAGGTGCCATTTTCAAACTTGATTTCATCTTCTGGGTGTTGTGGCTCCTATGAAGGGCTCCACAGATGAAAAAAGCCTGAGCTAGAGGGAGGTTTTCATTCACTTCTAGCTCAGAAGAAATCCCTTCTCCTGTTCCTTTCATGGGATCATCTTGCTTTCCTTGCACAGTCCCTGTAGGTGAGGAGTTGTTTTCAGAGGATGAAGCAATCTCTTTGGGAATGTAGTCAAAAGAGAAGAGTTTCACTTTCCCAGGTGAAGAGGCAGGAGCTGAGGCTGGGTTAGTAAAGTGAGAACTGTGTTGCTCCTGCTCAGTGAGGAGAGCAGAGAGGGGGAAATGAGAGGTGATGGCAATAGTAGATCCCTACTGGAAATGCAAAGCAGGTTTTCAGTCTGGCAAATGACATCCTAAAAACATCATCTGTCTGTGTCTAGCTGGAATTGAGGGCTGAGCTGGATCTCTCTGAAACAGATCTGTTTTCTGTTAGCAGAATTCAGGTGAAAGAGTTGGTTATCTTTGTGTGCCAAGCTTCTCACTCAATCCTGAAAGCAAAGCAGTGGAAAGCATGGTGAGATGCACATTTGGTGTCATTGCTCTTGCTGTTGCTTTCTGGATTAAGAAAGGAGTTGAAGCAAACCTTTCCCCTCCTGTCTGTGGCTGCAGAAAAACAGCACAGAGGCTTGGAAAAATGTGAACAGAGGTTTTTGTTTGCTTCAGGAAATCAATATGATGTTTGCAATTTGTTTTTAAGGTAAATGGAGTACAAGAAACTCAAAAGATTTCTCTTTTAACTTGCAGGAGCTCCTATGCCAGATCCTTCACAGCCAATTATCCCTCCAGGTGGAAGGTGAATTTCAAATCATGTTTGAGGTGATACAGGAGAAAACCCCAGGCATTTTTTTCATAGAGCTTTATCTTTCCTTATGCTTTTTCTGGCCAACTGATCTTTGGATAACTTGCCTGGGATTGTCAAAAGCAGGAAGCTGAATTCTCTCTCTCTCTCTTTTTGACCCCTTATTTGTAGGGAGACTGTTAGGATTCCACAGATGGCAAAGGTTCCCCTGGGTTTCCTGAGCCCAGTGAGTGTTCTGAATTCACAGCCTGGCAGGCAGGGACAAATTTCTCCTGTTTTCTGCTACAGCAGTGATGGGGAACAGATGGAATATTGCTTCCTTCCCCCTCCTTTCATCAAAAGACTCCATAAAAAAGGAGTTAACATGTAAACAGGGATGAATTTGCTGTGGTTCTGAGGGTGCTTCTCAATTCAGTGCTTTGAATATTGTGTATGGCCCCAAAGTGTAGGGCTAGAAGATTCCTGGCAGTCCCCTTGAGATACAGCAGAGAAGCCAAGAGGCAGGGGTTCATCCTTTTGGGTCCCTGTTCCTAGGAGATTGATTTCACTTGAGAACCTGGAAAGCTTGAGGAACTTGAGAGAAATGGGGGTTTGAGTTGAAGAATGTCAATGTGTTTGATTTGTGGGGGTGTTTGTTTTGTCTCTGGCAGTTGTTGTCCTCCTGTGAAGGTGAAAACAGAACCCAAGGAGGATCCTGGTATGTTCCAAGTTCTGCCCTTATTTACCAAGAAAGACAAGATCAGGTTTTGTTCCAAAAGCTGGATTTAAGCAAAGATAAGAAGCTGCTGCAAGGAAAAAGCAGCAAAAAGCCATCCTCTGGGAGAAGGAAAACCTTTTCTTTCCTTCTTTCTCCTTTCACTTGCAGTTTTGATCACCTATTGAACCTGAGCTAAATGTTTCCCTCTCTGGAAGGAGGAGAGTTGTAGAGTTTTGGAGACTAAAATAATGAATGTTTGTAAGGAGTCTAGTTTTAAGTGGAAACCAAGAGAATCCTCTCATTTTTACTATGTCCTCATTCAAGATCCCTGTGTCCTTAGTTGGGGGGGAGAAAAACATGATTTGGCTGTGTTACTGAAAGACTGAAAGTGACTGCATGTGCATTTTGGAGCTAAAATGGCAATAAATAAATAGCAAAATACACTGCTTAAAAACTGCCCAAGCATTCCTTAGTTCCCCTGCAGATAGGACATGATCCTGCAAGGCTCTGGGGTTTGTCACAGAGCCATGTGTGAGCATGTGCTTGGAGGTGAAGGCATGAATAATCCCATTAAAGGCAGGGAGAGGACAGGTGTGTGCTCAGAGATAAGCTGAAGCCTTTCCCTTTTGTTGGGCTGGGCCACAGTGTTTCCTGTAATTATTAAGGTTTTCTATGGAGTGCAGTTGGTTTTTTTCCTCTCTAATTCTTTGTACTTCACAGCTTTAAACTTGTGGTTTGGGAACACTTCATGGTTAGCTTCCAGCTGAAGGTACACAAAGAGTTAACTCAAGCTTTTTGTCAAGTTCTAGGCTCTTTCCACTGGTTTCTGAGCATTTCAAGTAACTCTCCTTTTAGCAGAATGCTTTGAAAACATTTTAGGCAGTGCTGTGAAGGCTTGTGGAGGAGGTGATCCATGGGAAGGGAAGCCAAGAGCAGTTGAGGACCTTTGGTGTTGCTGCAGGCTGTTCCTGAGCTTGTCTCTCCAGAGGAGTGAGCATGACTAGGTCTAGGTGTGCTTGTGCTGGAATACATTCCTTGGTTTGGCTCCTTGGTAGTGGACAAAATGGCAAGACACCAGTTTGTGGGGTTCTTGGCTGTTTTGTTTCCTTTTTTAATCTTCAGATTCAAGATAGCACTGCTAAGGATGCCTAGTTTGGAGGGAAGCATTTAACCCTGAATCCTTCTGCCAGTAACCAAACTGGAGCATAAAAAACCAGCAGGTCACTTGGTTACCATTGTTTTGTGTCTCAGCACCTGAAAATTTGGTCATTTTTCCTCATTTTTTTTGAGTAGAGAGCAGCTAGGACCTGGGTGGGTGTTTTGGGGGTTGGGTGGTTGGGTTTTTCTTAGGCACCTGGTTATTTGTTTCCATATTTAATTCCTTTGTGGCTTCTGTAGCAATTTCTTTGGAGATGGCAGCAGTAACAGTGAAGGAGGAAGCAGATGATCCTGACTACTATCAATATAATATCCCAGGTAATGATGGTGACTTTCATGTGTGTTTATCTCTGAAGGGCTTGATAGCTGGAATGTTATTCCCTCTGTGCCTCTCTTTACTTCTTCTTGATCATTAAATGTGTAATGACTGAGCTCTGTTAGGACACAACAGCTCTTCTGTGCTGGCTAGCATTTCAGTTCCTCTGAAGAACACCCAAAGAGCTAAAGTACAGCTTCAGCAGAGCCACATGTGTGTGTTTGGGCTAAAGGAGAAATTCCAGGAGTCTTTTGAACTACTTAGGTTTAATTCAAGACTTTTTAAACTGGAAATAGACTCCATAGTTCCACTTCTTTAAACAGGAACTAAACTGTAACAAGGATGCTGCCTAATCCACTACTTGAATCTTGTCTTTAGTTTAATGGTTTAGTAGCTTTTATGCTACACAAATCACTTTTCTTGTATGGAATGACCAATATATGTCAAGATTGTGTTGAGAGGTTTATTTACCTAGGCAAAGGATAACATTTGTGAGGTTCATGACTTGGGCTCTGGGTGTATTTTAAAGTACCAGTTGCTTTGCCTCATCTCTGGGTATCCAGTTCCTACTGCATGGAACCTGAAGTAGGAGTGAGAAGGAAAATCCTTATTTCTCTAGGTTGAAAGGAGCAGTAATTAAGAAGTCCTGATTATCAATGGCAATATAAAATAACTAGAAGTCTAACTGTCTGATTTCAGCCTGTTTGCATTTGTTCTAAGGTGACCTGAGCAGTAGTGAGGAGCACAGAGAAGCTGCCACATGTCTCTGAAGGATAGCTGCATGTTCAACAATGAAGTACAAAGCAGCACATCCTTTCATTTGGGCATACTAGATGCTGTTGAGATACCACTTCTGTACATGTTTAGACTCAAAGATTCCTGAGATTATTTTCTCATGTGCTTTAGGAGCTAACTGAAGGTCTGTAGACCCAATATATTGGGGCTGGCATGTCTCTAATAGTGTCCAGGCACTGTTCAGAGACCTTAGCCAGGCAGCAGAGCACAATGTCACCACTCAAGCTGAGAACTGGCAGGGGGAATTCTCTGGTGATAGAATTCTCTTCATGTTTGTACATTGCCTAGCCTCAGGGGACAGGAGATTTTACAGGAACCATATCATCTAGTAAAAATAGACTCCTTTTTTGGAGACAACCTAATCATTGTTCCTCCCAAAGCCAAGTCCTGTCATCCTTTTGCTTTTCAAGCCCCTTGTGCCTTTCCATTTCATGCATAAACACAATGTCAGGCTTTGGCCAATAGCTTGAAGTGTAATCCAGGGCTGTTTGAAGGGAGTCTGTGCTGAAATGGCTTCCTTATAGGATAGTAACCCATTGTTGCTGCAGCCTGTTTGGCTGGGCTCAAGAAATCCCATTTAAGCAAGATGTTTCCATAGTGAAGTCTGGGCAGTGTGGATTTGGGAAGGGGGGGAGAAGAAGGGGGCACTTCTTTTGCCTTTTCCAGAGCTCTGTATTTAAATCCTCTGATTGGTGAGGAGCAATATGTATCTCTTCCAGGTAAAATGGGGCTCAGTTAATAACTTCCCCTTTCCCCCTTCCCAGTGGAGTCCTCCAAACCTGCAAGTAAACAAGACCAAGCTGAGTATGTTGGGAGAAGTGCTGGGGAGATGCACTGCAGCACAAGAAGGATGTTCAATTATTGGAGAGTGTCCAGAGGAGGCCACAAAGATGGTGAAGGGTCTGGAGGGGAAGCCATTACAAAGAAAGGCTGAAGTCACTTGCTCTCTTCAGCCTGGAGAAGAGGAGACTCAGGGGAGACCTCACTGCAGTTTAGAACTTCCTCACCAGAGAGGAAGGAGGGGCAGGAGCTGATCTCTTCTCTCTGGGGACCAGTGACAGGACCCAGGGGAATGGCCTGAAGCTGTGCCAGGGGAGGGTCAGGTCACATCTTAGGCAAAGGTTCTTCCCCCAGAGAGTGGTGGAGCACTGGAACAGGCTCCCCAGGGGTGCAGCCATGGCACCAGCTCTCCTGGAATGCAAGAAGCATTTGGACAATGCTCCTGGACATGTGGGGTGACTTTGGGGTTGTCCTGGGCATGGACAGGAGTTGGACTGGATGATCCTGGTGGGTCCCTTCCAACTCAGGGCATTCTGTGATTGCTGCTACACTTACAAACCCACCATCATTTCTGGGGAGCTCAGTGATCTTCTGCAGATTGCTTTTGCAAATGAGCAGAGAAATGGTTTGATTTCCACTGAATTAGCCCAAATCCTTCAGTCCCAGTTAGTCCTACTGGGACACACACTTCTGGCTGCCCCACACAGGCAGATATCCCTGTGCTATTTCTGGAGGCTGGAAGATCTCCTGCTCAGTGTGAAGCCATTTGGGCTGTAAGCAGTTCACTCTCTTCCACCTAACTGCAGGAATGCCAAAACATGAAGCAGCAGGATTTTTAGGGGTGTTAATTTAATCTTTTAGGTGTCATTTGTTTGCTGCATTCTGCTCCAGCCTCTTTAAAGCAGTTTGGATATAGCCATCAAAAGAGCTGTGGGGATGAAAAGTAAACAGCCTTGAAGTGTCTTAAATGATTTTAATCTCTCTGTATTTATCTGTTTAATGTTGGTAGACATTTTAAAGTCAAAAAGGACTCCTTAGGAATACAGATTTTAACAAACAGGGGAAAGATTTAGCTGATTAAAAATTCATTTTGGGGGAAAAAAAGCTGAACCATCAACATTTCATGCTCTAAAATTAGTTTATTCACACCAAAAACCTGCAACCCTGCTGGTGTGGAGGAGTCTGTGAGTAGTCCAAGAAGTGCACACCCATGCCATGAGCCCTGTAACATTTCTGTTCTGTTGGACTGGCTGAGGAAGGATTTCTGTGTTCTAAATATTGCACCCAGCCTTTGCTCAGGTCAGCATTACAGCTGGGGTGAGATGAGCAGAGGATAGATGAAGAGAAGAGTGAGTTGGCCAACTCCTCTGGGGACTGGGCAAGTGTGTTTGTTGTGGGATGCAGGTTGACAGCCACTGTCTTTGTTCCTTAGCAGGGCCTTCTGAAACTTCAGAGATGGATGAAAAAATTGCCCTGGCAAAAAGTTACACAGGTAGAGCTTTTCTTTGTGCTTTGCTGACATCTGGTTTGGGAATTGAACATGTGAGGTTGACTTTTCAAAGCTCTGCTGCCTTGATTTGAAGGAAAAGGTAGAGAGTTGGAACTTAAATTCAGTTAAGAAGATTTCACTTGCCTTCATATTGAGGTGTCCAAGTAGAAAGAGCCAGAGAAGAGAATCTCCTTTCTTTAGTTCAAAAAGGAGCCTCAGGTTGATCATTAGTAAATGTGTCTCATGAAATTCTGTCTGTTCCTTAATTGGTTATGAAGTTTAATAAACTGCTGCCTATGTATTACAAGTCCAACTTGATCCTATCTCTCTTTTGGCTGTGTGTGAGGGGAATGGGTATAGAGAGAACCAAAGGCCTGTGCTCAGTGGTAGGAGTTCCTGACTGCCTGTGAGCAGTAGCTGAAATAGATTTACTCCAGAATTGTAGAGTTTTTTTTCCAGCTTCTTACAGTCTGTATTAAAAATATGGTTTGCCCATCTGCAGAGACTGCACTCACCTGCATTTCAACCCCTCAATTTCTTTAGGGCATCAGAATGCTCCAGCTGGCAGGAGTTGAGTCTTCTGTATGTGGTTCATGTGAACACTATAGCTGATGTGACAGTTACTGTTATGGCCCTACTTTGTGTCTGCTAAAAGACCATTACTTCCTAATTATAGAACCATAGAACTGTCAGAGTTGGAAGGGACCTTCAAGATCATCTAGTTCCAAGCCCCCTGCCTGCCAGGGACACCTCCCACTAGATCAGGTTGCCCACAGCCCCAGCCAGCCTGGCCTTAAAAGCTTCCAGGGCTGGAGCTTCCACAGCCTCTGTGGGCAACCTGTTCCAGTGTCTCCCCACCCTAACAGTGCAGAACTTCCTCCTAATATCCAGTCTAAATCTCCCCTCTTCTAGTTTGCATCCATTCCCCCTGGTTCTGTCAGTCCCTGACCTCCTAAACAGTCCCTCCCCAGCTTTCTTGTAGCCCCCTTCAGATCCTGAAAGGCCACCAGAAGGTCTCCCTGGAGCCTTCTCTTCTCCAGCCTGAACAACCCCAACTCTCTGTCTGTCCTAGGAGAGATGCTCCAGTCTTTCTTTCCTTTTCTTTCCTTTTGTTGTGCTTTGCATTTGCTAATTATCTAGCCAGCACTCACTCTTGGTTTAGATGAAAGCATCATGCAGTGTTTTCCATGGACTAGATGACATAGTTCAAACATCCTCCAGTTAAGGTGTCTCAGTAGATGCTGCTGAATCTCTACTCTGCCCAACATCCCATGAAGAGCCTTTGAAACACAGCTGCCTTCAGACTTGCTCCTGAAGTGATCTCACACTTCCAGCTTACAGATCCCTGCAAGATGATGCTCTGCAGAGTGCATTCTCTCCCAGAACAGTGGCTTCACTGCTTCCCATTCATTCACTGCTACTTAGTTTTGAAACAGTTACCAATAGAATTAGCTTCACAGCTTTACACTTGGCTGCAGCTAAATGCAAATTGCTCTTTCTCCCACTGCATCCTGATAGGCCTAATCCTCTTTATTCTGTTGGTGCAGACTGTCCCAAAGAAAGCATTCTGATGATGAATTTCCTTCTCATTTCTCACTCTTGGCCTTGCAGCCTCTTGTGGAAATCATTCTGGTGCAACAACTGTGAGTCTGTGGGAATGGTAAAGAAATGCAGCCTCTTGGAGGGGCCCACAGCCTTTCTTTAGTTTCTCAGTAATCCTTGGTGACAAGGGGAGAAATATTTATGATTGTATTAATGCTGTTAAGCCAAGAATAAGGCATCTCCTACTGGCATCAAAACCAACTCTGCTCTGCTGCAGATGCAGTTTAGCAAATCTAATCCCCAGCTCCTTCTGGTAAATAGCTTGGGTTCTGCTTTGGTTGCCTGCTCTGCAGATGGTTTCAGGGAGCCAAGGGTCTTCTTTAACTAGTTTCAATACCAACTCATGGAGTCTTGGGTTAAAAATCCTTTCTGTGCCCAACATTCAGCAGCCCTGTTTTTGCCCCTGCAGATTCCTCCCAGCATACTCCTTCAGAAACAAGTGAGGATCCTGAGGTGGAGGTCACCATTGAAGGTTAGTTCTCCAGTTCAGTCACTTCAGTCAGTGTTTCTGTGGCCAAAAAACGTTGTCCAGTGCCTGCATTACTTGGCACTGAATGAACAGGATTATGTGCCAGTGTTGATTGCAGTTTGGGTCATTCACTGCTTGCTAAACACATCTAGATCTAAATCCATCCCATACTGAAGTGTATTGGACTTCCTGGGCTGGTTGTGAAATGATGTATTTGCATCTTTCATCTATTTTTCAAGCATTGGTAAAGAATATTCATTCTTTAGCAGCCATTGATTTAGATTTTAGACAGATTTGGCAACATTCATTCTGAAGAACACATTTTCTGAGCCCACTGCAGTTGCATCAAGTCCCTAGTTAACACTAGGGTTTGGGAAGAATTGTGCCACAACAGAAGTTGTCTTAAAGGTGCTGTAAGTCAAGTTTCAATTGATTTATTGAATATCAATGAAATAGGAGATTAAAACCTTTCTACTTACCACCTCCCTTTCTCATCTCAGTGGCAGTAAAGCCACTAGCCAGTGTCCATGTTGTTCTCATGCTAGGATATTGGTTGGCAATCAGCCTTATTTTCTGTGGTTGTGAATTCCATGTCCTGTGACTGCTTTAAAACACTTCTGAGATTGGCTGTTGCAGTGCATGCTTCTGGAATGGCTAAGATTAAGGCCATGAAATTAGCAAGGTAGAAATTAGGCAATGCATTTTGAGCTAAAGTTGACACTCCTGGCATTGCTTTTGCCTCTTTATAATCTAGCAGTAATCTGCCTCAGTAGAAAAGGTGATAAGAGAATGGTTATTAAGTTGTGTGGATGTGTAAAAGCCTTTAGCACAGAAGTGAAAATGCTCTGAAAAGATTTTGTCTTAACTCTACAACACCACTGCATAGGTGCAGGAGATGTCAACATCTATTATTCTTCCTAAGTAAACTGTAGCCTTGGTGACCTGGGCTGATGCTCTTCTGGATGGGAAAACAACTTCCAGATGCTTTGTCTGCTTTAAACATTTATTTTCTCTAAGCTAGCAGGCATTGGGAATTGGGCAACTTGAAAATGAGTTAATTGGTAGGGAAGATGATGTTTTGGATTGGGAAGTGACTAAGTAGCAGCTCCCTAAGTTTGCAGTTCCCCTTTCTGTCTGTGTTTAAGGTAAGGCTGAGCTGTTAGAGCTTCAGTTCCATCCCTCATGGGTTTGGAACAGCTCCTAGGAGCTTGGAGCTCCTCAAGAGAAAACTTGGGTGCTGTCTTTCAAGATAGTTAACTATCCTTCATTGATTTTTGAACCAAGAAGGGTACTTCCAGTTAGATGAAGAATGTAGACTGCCTGCACAAGGTCATTTTGTGATCATGAGATGTCCAGTTGTGTTCCAGAAGACAGTATTGTTTTCCTTAAGAGGTACAGAAGCAGCTTTGCTTTTTTCTGGCTCTCTTACACCTTGTTCCTCCACAGGATAGCAGCTTTCTGAAGGTACTCAGCTTAGTTTGATACCCTGATATAGCACAGTACTTGCATTAGAGCTTTGAAATTCAAAGCAGTTCCAACACTGCCCTTGGAGTTCTCTGGCCATCAAACCAGTGATGTTTCTGTGTTTCTTTAAGATGATGATGAATACTTGCCCCCAAACAAGAGACTGAAGAACACTGAGCCAGCTAATGAAGCTACCAACAGTGGAAGAAGAAAAGTGAGGGAGTTCAGTTTTGGTAAGATGTAAACTAAAGATGATTTTGCCTCTCTGCTTTGCTTTATCAAAAGATATTGGTCAGCTTCACACTACAGGAAGGAGACATGGCAGAGCCAGTGTTCATTTAGGAGCCCAGGGCTCTTGGTATAGATGTATTGCAGCAGTATGATCATCCCCATAGGCTCCCTCTTCTTTCTCATGATGCAAAGTGACCACCTAAATAGGCACTTTATGAAATAAAATAGAAGTCAGGTAGTTTCTTGGACAAGAAGACTGAATTTATTGGTGTACTGAATGATGGCAAACCAAAGGTCAGGAGCCTATCTAGCTGATCTTTGTTCCTACATGCTGTGAAGAGTGAAGATGTGCTGAGGGAAGCCCCATTTGGGAAGGTAACCAAATGACTGTTACCCCAAGTAGCCTTCCTGTGGCAACTCAAAAAGTTGGGATCTATGGTTATTCTGCTTAAAGATACTTCCCAGGTGACTTGTGGCAGCCCCAGACTTCTCCTTTATGGCTTGTTTTAGTTTGGTTTCTGGGCAGATATGCCATGAATCTGGGTACTTCTGTCAGGTACAAGCCTATGTCCTTTGGCACAGTGTTTCAGATGTTTCTTAGGTCCATTGAAGAATCCCCATGGAACCTCCTCTGCCATCTGTTTGGTGTGAAACATGGCATAAAAGGTACAAACCATTGCTGAGAGCTCTGTTCTCAGAAGATGATGAATACTAATGGGTACTTCCACATGTAGCATTAGTTAGTTTTTGGTTGAGTCAGGAGAACATAATGGCAACATCATTAGAGGAGAAGCTGAGGAGTTAATACTACAGAAGCTTTTGCTGGGATCTGTTTCCAGAGTAGAAAATAGCAACTAAGCCTGGCAGGCCAGCAGTGTTTGGAGAGAAGAAACAGGGAGGTTGGTTAGGCATGGAGAGCAAAGGTAATAAAAGATGATGCTCAGAGTTTGAGAGGAGCTTGCAATGTTGAAGCACCAGCTGAAAAACATCTCCCAGCTGACCTGCTCACTCTTACCTCTGTGGTGACTTGGGAGGTTTTCTCTCAGGGCTGTTCTCCCAGAACTTGGCTCTTAACCACCTGCTGTTGCAGTTAGGTTAGAGTGTTTTGCAGCTCATGCCTTATTCAGATGGGTTCCCTAAATTGTGTTGAGGTTATTGCCCCTCCTAATCATTTTGGGGGTTTCTTTGGGGTGTTGCAAGGTCTGGTTAAAACAGCAAATGAGCATGGTAGATCTTCAGCTTTGCTGTGTGAACACAAAGTGTGTGACAAAAGAATGTCTTTTAGAGTAATTAATCTGAATCCAAGGGGTTAATAATGCTGACAGTCCAATGAAATTCATACTGGTTAACTCCTCTGCAGCCTAACTTGGCAATTTGCTCATAAAATACAAATGTAGCTAAAAACCAATCCAATCTACTGCTCCAGATGTGAGCCTGTAGCTGTGATTGCCTGTTCTCTGTGTGCTCACTGTGCCAAATAAGCATTGCTGTGTTGTGGTGTGTTTGATTATTAATCCCTGTGGTGGTTCCAGTGGAGGGAGAGAGGGGCCCAGAAGTAGCTGCTTGCAGAGATCCAGGTGGAGCATTTGGCCAGTGCTTGTGGGGTTTGGTAACTGAGAAAAATGAAGCCTTGCCAACTTAACTGCTCATGAAGGAACACTCTGGTGAGCATGCAAACAAGCAGAGGGAGACCAGGCTGGCTGGAAGCAGCTTCTCCTAAAGTTGCAGCAACACCAATATTCAGAGAAGTATTATTTGTGATGGTCTGAAGGGTTCTCAACTCTGTGACACTTCCACCTGGGTTGCAGCCTGGAGTCATGCAGGTGCCTTTCAGAACCCTTATCCCAGCACTGGCCAGGTGTGTTCACCAGCTCTGTGGAGGAAAACAGAGTTTCCCCTTTAGGACAGTGAATTCCAACTCATTTTTTTTCCCCTCCTGACTTACTGGTAAAGCTGCTGTTCTGTAGGTCAACAGAAAATGCAGTCAGTGCTTGTGCTGGAACCAGAAAGAGCTTCACCTGCCTGCAGATCTGCAGGTGCAGGGGGAAATAGGACAAGTGACACAGGGATAGTAAATATGGAGCTCAAGAGGTGTTTTATCAGCAGCACAGAAACAGTTTGAGAGATTGAGCTACAAGGATGTTATTTCAAAACATAAAGAGGTTAATTGGTGTGGGTATCATGCCAGGCAGCTAGAATGCAGAGCTGCTGCATGGATGTGTGGCAGCATGCCCAAACAGCCTCTCTCCTCTAAACAGGGCCTTATTCTTGCCCCACATCTGCAGCATGCTGTCCTATTGATCTCCATGAAATGATATTAAAAGATGTAAGCTTAGAACATGGTCACCATAGCTGTGTACATTGGTCTGAGGATGAATATTTAAAGCCCTTTGGATACAGAGTCAAAATTCAATCCTCTTTCTTGTCTGATAGAAGAATTTTTTGACAACTGGAAGTGTAGTAGCTTGAATGGCCTCATTTTGGACCTCTGTAGTGCCTAGATTCAAGTCTTTGGTGTAAGAAATAAGCTGTAAGTATACTTTGCCTATTAACTTGTTCTTAAAAGGCCAGCCAGCATCTGGTATCATCTCCAAAAGAGTTGGGGAACTTTCCTAACAGCATTGAGATAGTACAAAAAGCTGTGGAAACTTGTGCTCTCTGTCACAGCAAATGAGATGTTCAGAGTCTGCCATTTAATCCAGCTCTCCATGGCACACATGATTGGATTTGGATCATTTCTGTCTTGCAGCCTGTATCTTCTTTCAGAAATAGGATTTCTGGGGATGTTTTGCAACATCAGGATTTGGAGAAATACTGGATTAAGGTAGAGGATGGCACAATGTCTCCTGACCCAGATAGTTGTACAGATTTAATGCCAGAAGAACTTCATGTACTCTCTGTAAGCTTTATCAGGCTTCACTGGTGAAGCTTTTCAGTGCCCACATTTAGATAACTATCAACAGCAGCTGCAAACTGATTTTACCCTCAGAGGCAGGGAGAGCTGCTGGCAGAGAAGCCACTTTAGCCTGCTTTTTGGGCTTCTGGTTAAACTTGAGTTAACATCTGCACAAGCCTTGGAGGTGATTTGAAACACTTTACTCTTTCTGAATGTATCCATGTTCAGGTAGAGCCTAGACCATACCCCACAGGCACCTGGCTGCTGCAAGGGAGCAGGTTTCAGTTAGATTTTGACACCAGATTCTCAGTCTCATTTCCAGTCTGACATGTTCTCCTCTTTTCTTTGCAGAGAAATGGAATGCAAGAATTACAGAGTTGAGAAAGCAAGTTGAAGAGCTCTTTGAAAAGAAATATGGTATGTGTGTGGTACAATCCTTTCCAGACAGTTGCCTCTAGTCCTGGGAGACTGGCAATCACAGCTCCTTGGCATGCATCTTATTGTTGGCTCAGGAGCACCAAAGGGTGGTTATTGTGTTATTAGAGGACCTAAAACTGGAGACAGTAGCCTTTTTGATAAGCAGTGTTTCCCTGGGGTTTCCTCCAGTGTGCTCATGCCTTGGGCACCCACATTGGAGAGAATGTGTTTGGAATGACAGAGTCCTCAAGTGAAATCATCTTTTTTTTAATGGTTCTGGGGAGAGGTTAGCACTGAATGCTCCTTTCTGATTAGGGATTGATTTGCAGTGAAGCAACAATTACATGTTAGTAGTTCTTGGCCAGAAAAAGAAGCATGTGTGTTAGATTTGGTCATTTGTCTCCACTTGCTGCACCTAGACACATTTGGTGCCCACAGAGCACAGATTAAAGCAGCAGCAGCAGCAATTTCAGTGCTGCTTTCTAGCTGTGGGTGGGTCTGTTTCTTGCTTGTCATTTGCCTCAGATTTCATTAGTTAGGGCCATGCCTTTTTTTGGATGCTGTTAGAAGTGTATTGTTTATTCCATGAGCAGTACTAAAATATGCTGAAGCTTTAGGAATTCCCTCTGAAGAAGGGATGAGTGCCCCTCCTCCAAGGCATTGGTGACTCTTGTAACCCAAGAGGAGTAATAAATAATCATCACAGCTCATGAACTGAAAAAGGCTTGGTTTGTAATCAAGGCTAGATAATTTCATCTTCCAAAATGTGCTGTTAAGCAAACCAGAATACTGTGAAACTTCACTGTAACAGGTGCAGTCTCTGTTACTAAATGTTGAGAGAGTGAAGGGAGGAGAATCTGCATATGCATGCAGATCTGCTGCTTAACTGTCAATGAGAGTGAACTTGCTCTAAAGAAACCACCCCACCCTCTCCCCACATATGAAAGAGAAGGCTTCAGGGGGACCTAGTAGTGACCTTCCAGTACCTGAGGGGGACTTACAAAGAGGCTGGAGAGGGCCTGTAGTGAAAGGACAAGGGGTAATGGATTTAAATTAGAGAAGAGTAGATTTAGATTGGATATTAGGAGAAAGTTCCTTCCCATGAGGGTGGTGGAACACTGGAACAGGTTGCCCAGGGAGGTGGTTGAGGCCCCATCCCTGGAGCCATTCAAGGTGAGGCTGGACAGGGTTCTGATTTAGTTGGGGATGTCCCTGTTCACTACAGGGGGGTTGGACTAGATGACCTCTGAGGTCCCTTCCAACCCAGATGATTGTATGATTCTCTTCCCAATTCCTAATACTCCTAAGTGTGCTGAAGGGATCATTGCCTGTCTGCTGCTTTGAACACTTCTCAGAGCGCTATCATTCGAGTAGAGCCACAAGCTGATGTCTTTCTTCTCCCTTCTTCTTCAAGCTCAAGCTATCAAAGCCAAAGGGCCAGTTTCTATCCCATACCCCCTGTTCCAGTCCCATGTGGAAGACTTATATGTGGAAGGGCTGCCAGAAGGAATCCCCTTCCGGAGACCCTCCACCTACGGCATTCCCCGCCTGGAGAGGATCCTGCTGGCCAAGGAGCGCATCCGCTTCGTCATCAAGAAGTAAGGAGCTGAGCACTTGAATCCCTCTCTTACTCCTTGCTTTTCTGCTGTCTCCACTCTGCTTTCTTTTCCCTTCAGAAACTTCTAAATTGATTCCTCCTCTCCTGTTCTTGGACAGGAGTGAGGACTGGTTTTTAGGTGGTGTTCCCTCTGGTACGTTCAGCCTCTCAGGCCACGGGAGTAGTGCAGTGGGGGCTGAGATCTGGGCACAGCTCTTCAGTGTTATGGACTTGTTGTCTTTTGAACTGTTTTCATCTCTCTGACTGTACTGCATGTTGAAAGTCATTGACTTGGGGTTATTTTGTGCTGTCTGAGGCTGAAATAGCCACTGGTTGGGTGCATGTCCTTGGTGTGTCTGGAGGTAGATCAGGTAGCCTGCACGAAAGGACCTTGGCTTTACATAGAAACTGTGTGAGGGCTCAGTTGCCTGCTGTAGCTAGCCTGGCAGGGCACCATCTGCCTTTCAGGTGGGGACATGAGACTCATGAGATGCTCTAGGCTCCTTTCTTTCTCTTTTTCTCCTTTCTTGACTTGGTGTCTTTCCTAGAAGAACCCTGACCTTACTTTCTGCAAAGGCAGGTGGAACTGGGAGGGAGCCTTGGACCAAGCCTGAATTCAGGATATGCAGAGAGCTGCTGAGTGCTGGATCTCAGAGCTGTAGAGCACTTGGAGATCCAGTCCTGTGGGTGCCACTGTGGCAGACTGAGAGGCAGCTTTGGGAGTGGGTGGGTTGTTAGCATTTGGTGCTTCACTTCAGGCAGATGTGAGGTTTCACACCACAGATGGGCATCTACAGTTGAAATGACACTTTCAGAGAGGAACAGCTGACCTTTACTCTTCAGTGGTGTAGGGACTCATCCAAGAGTTTTCAAAGTGGATAGAAACCTCCTGATGGCAGTGGTCAGGCTCAGAATTGGGCTAGTGACAGCCCATGCCTCTGTGCCTGCTGCCTTCAGCACAGGTGCTAGTTTCTCAGATTTAAGAGGTATAATATAGGTTCCATTTCTCTCATCCTAACACTTGCAGGTAACCAGAAAAGAGGAAGGAGTGTAGCTCTACTTTTTGTCTCACTTCAAATCACCTATGTGTGGATTTTAATGTCTGTGCAGTTCTAGCACATGCTCTTGTCCAATTAACAGTAATTAATTTATGCTGCTCATCAGTTTTGCAATGTGTGGTGAGCAGAGCAGCTCAAACACTAGCTCAGCTCCTTCCCAAATGTCAGTATTGTTACATGGATAAAACTAGATGTGTTTGGGCAACAGAAAGGTCTGCTTTGAGATTTGCATTTTTAAAGGTTACATTTTGATTTGGGTTCTTGTTTCTGATGAGTTCTCAGAGATAATTCTAATGTATTCTGTATGTTCCCATGAAATGTTATGCCTTGGGTGTGGATATGGCTATCAGGCATCAAAAATGGTTTATCAGTAGGGTTCCAACCAGCTTTTATACTGCTTGAGTGTTATTTGGAATTTACTGTTGGGGACCATGGTGTTCCCTGTGGGGTTTTTTTGGTTTGCTTTTTTTTTGTCTCCTGATCCTTGAGTAGTAACTTGAGGCTGTAACTGTAGCTGGGAACTCCTGGCTTCTCCAAGTGTGTGTCACTGTGTCTTGAATCTTTCAGGCATGAGCTTTTGAATTCAACCCAAGAAGATGGAGCATTGGACAAGCCAGTTGCAGGAGGTAGGTCTTCAGTGTTTGTTATGGTTTCCTGGCTGACACTTGCTCATAACACATGGCAAATTGGTTTGAGTTTTCTTTAGCTCCAGAGTGACAGCAGTTTTCCACTAGCTCTTCAAGCCAGGGTTACTAACACTCTTATCAACTGATTTGATTCAGGTGGCCAGAAGGACAAACAGTGAGCCAAATAGTCTGAGGTACAGGGGAAAAGCAGTAGCTTCCATAGTTGATAGAGTTTCCTAGGTAGGGAGCTGGCTGTACCATGGAGTAGTTGCTTAGATATGGGATTTGCCAGAAGGAGATGAACTGAGGCTCAGTAATGAACCTACTGGTTATAGTGACATTTGGTTTGTAGAATCTGACTTGCCCAGAGGTTGAAGACTCCATTTTCACATAGCACTTGAGCCATCAGGACTGCTTTTCAGCATGCTCTTAGGTCTTTGGTCTCCATTGTTACCTTTGGATGGGGAGCATGTGAAAAGAAGACTCCAAGGAAAGAATTTAGTTCCCATTGCACTCCTGAACTCATTTCCTCTTGAGATGGGAGAAAAGTTGAGTGTGGAGAAAAGAAAAAGTCAAGTTGTGGAAGAATTGTACCTTGGCATGGGCACTAGTTGGCAAATTCCTTTTCTGGACTTGTGTTTGTCTTCAGTTTATTCCACTGTCTCTTGGGCTTCAGGGCATTGTTTTCATTGTCCAGTTAAGTTGAGTGTTGAGAGCTTGTGTGCCTGAATCAGTGGTAGCTAACAAATTGCTTCCAACTCCAAAATGCCAACTGGCAACCTCTGCCTGCTAGAACTGTGAATTTTTAGGAATACCAGAGAAATTCTTAGTTCAGACAGGGACACAAGAACAGAACTGGGAGTACCTGCACTGCTGCAGCACCATTAGCTTGTGTTCTGGACTCATAGTCTTCCATTGTAAGAAGTGTATCAAAGACTGGACTTCAAGGGAACATTAAGGAGCTAAATTAAGCAAAGGATTTGTCCTAAGGATGGCACTTGAACTTGTGTGTGGGAATTAAACTTTTCCTGCAGTGTAAGTTAACCTGGTGTCTTGAGTCTAAATCTACTGTTCCTTTGGGCACCAAAGCTGACTGCAAAATAGTAGCTAAGCTAATGACAGGAAAACTTAACTGTGCTTTTTATGAGGCTCCTCAAACTAGCTCATTTCCCTGTTGTTGTTGTATTTAGCATGGTTAGACTGGTTATGAGGACAAAGCAGGTCACACACATATCCCACAGAGCTCATTTTGATGGCACAGTGTTAGGAGCAGTCACTTGATGTTCTTTGTCTTCACTAACTCATAAGGATGATGTATTCATGTAGACCTCTGGGAAGGCTGTTGATAACACCTCAGGGAACACAGTTCAGAAGACAGTAGCTGTCTGAGCCTCCTTTCCCTCAGTTCTCTTCTCTCCCTGTTGGGATTCCTTCTTTCCCAGTAGCTCCTCATCTTTGCTGCCATCTCAGCAGAGAGCTGTGTAGTGGCAGCCCCTGCTCTCACCTCCTTAACTCATGTCTTAGGTAGTGTCAGGAGGACATCATCCCTAGAGTCACCTGATACAGTTATTGAATCACTATATTTTGTGTCAATTTAACAGTTTTAATCTTCTGTTTCCATTTTATCTTTTCTTTTTTCTGTTGAAATGTTAATTTAAATCATTCATTTTGCCTGGTTCCAAGTTGAATCCCTGCTTCTGCCACCCAGTATTTCTGGGTTACCATGGTTGTGCATGCTATGCAATGAACAACTGAATCCAGAACCACAATCATTAGGGAATGTTGGGTTTTTTTCTGTGTCACTCAAACACAGTGAAAGAGGAATGGTATGCCAGTATTGCCAAGCTGAGGAAGACAGTAGACCAACTCTTCTGTAAAAAGTTTGGTGAGTACAGGATTTCTCTTTTCTCTTCTGGCTTTGGATTTCTTTGAAGGTTGCTTTCATGATTTCCTCAATGTTTACATGAATGAGACCTTTCATCAGTTTTTACAAGTACTTAAAATCTTGGCAGTTGAGTGCAAAAGCAACTCCAAGAAGGACTACTCTGCTGCTTGTACAACAAGGTAAATTCAGAATTGAAAAGAAAAAAGGTCTTAAATGTGCAGCTCTTCTAATTGCTTTCAGTTCCTTCCTGCCTGGATTTTTCTTTTCCTTTGACAGTGAGTAAAACAACTATTGGCTTAATTAATGTCCATTGCAGTGGCATTTTAATTAGTAGTAGAACATTTCTGGGTGTATTTTTCTGTTCTCTCTAATATCAACAAATCATCAACTTTGTAAGAGCTAGAATAAAGTGTCCCATGGTGTTCTAGAATAGATTAAAAACTCTGGGTGAACCCACTGTGTTATGTCCCAGTGAGGAACCTACTAACCTTCAGTCTAGCCTTGTGACTGCCCAAGAGCAACATGATACAACTTGATGAATTCCTGGGGATGGGATGTGCTGAGACTTGGACTTTGTTGGGTTTAGATTGGACCTGCATTGTCCCAGGTTCTGTTTTAACAGCCTGAGGAATTGGTAGCTTAACTAGCTTGGAGTGAAGGTTAATGGCCAAACTGGCCAGTTACTGGTTGCCCTTTGTTCTAACAGCTGAAGCCTTGGGGAGTACTGAGCCAAAAGGTGTTCCCTACCAGAAGTTTGAGGCCCATCCTACTGAGCTGTATGTTGAAGGGCTGCCAGAGAACATCCCCTTCAGGAGTCCCTCCTGGTATGGGATCCCTCGCCTTGAAAAGATCATTCAGGCTGGCCACAGAATCAAATTTGTGATCAAAAGGTGAGTGGGTGATTTAATGCCTCTGCATGTTTGCTTTGGTGTTGTGTTTGCTTTGTCAGAAGGAGGCCAGACAAGAACACCCCCTGCCCCTTGGGTTCATTAAGCCATGAAGCATTCAGTCTCTAGTTACCCAGTAGGCAGATTAAATACTCTGCCTTTTACAAAGTGAGTATTTGCAGCCCAGAGAAGTCTTCCAAAACATCTCTGAGTGTGTTCCCATGTGTGAAATACACAGTAGAAAAATCCCAACTGTTCACCCTAAGCAGTAGTACCTAGTTCATGTCAAGAATGGGCAGATGATCTGTTTTCTGGTTGCAGGCCAGAGCTGCTAACTGTCACTGCACCAGAAGTTACTCAGCCCAGGTCGAACACCCCAGGTAAGGCAGATGCTGTCTCCAGGTGGGAACTGGAAGGGTTTGGTGGGGAAAGAGGTTCAGATCAAGGCAGTATTTTTCAAAAAGTAAGCCTTCTGTGCTGAGCATGTCCTGCTATGCCTTTCATAAGGGCTGCAAAGAATCCATGGGTCATCATGAACATGGGTGGCTTTCTGTAGCATGGTGCAGTCCAGCTGGCTTGGAATAACCAGAAGAGATCACCTCCAAAATCAATACATCTTGCCTTGAAAATAGAAAAGCTAGCAATAAACAAAGTCAGGTCATTAGTTAGTCAGAAATAGGATTCAGAAAGAGAAAAATCCTGTACAGCTTCCTTCACACATGCTTTCCACAGCTCTGAATGGATTTGGCTCAGTAGCAGTTAGCTGTGGTTTGTTCTGTGGGAAAGTAATGAATGATGCTGCTGTTTGTCAGAAAAATGCTTTTTATTGCTGCTGGTGCCCTTTGCTTTCTTCTCTACCTAAGCTGCAAATTGTCTGCTCTTGCTAGCACTCCTGTAATTGGCTTTTATTTACAATAGAGAAAAGGACTGGAGAGGTTGGGGGTTTTTTTTGTGCTGCTGTTTAGCAAAGCACTCTTTAAATCCTCATCTTCTGCCCTAAAGAGTATTATTGTTATGCACTGTGATTAATTCCAATTTCATAAGAGCCACTAGAATAATTTCTTCTGCATCTAAAGGCTCTGAGGAACAAGTTCTCCCACTTGGGCCAAAGCTTAAGACTTGCAACTGCATTGAAACAGATTTTCTGTTATGTAGAGGCAGTTATGTGGCATTTAAGTTGCCATTAGTAATCATCACTCCTTCTGTGTTCTTGTCTGCTCAGATGTGGTTGTGGTTATAGCTTGGTGGTGGAAGAAATGTGTTTAGATATATCTCCTTGCCTGAAATTGAGTAAAACTCTGACATGGATCCAGTTTTGGTTTCCAGGGAAAGAAGATTGGAATGTCAGGATCACCAAGCTAAGAAAGCAAGTGGAAGAGATATTTAATGTGAAATTTGGTAAGTTAAAAGTTAAATGGACTGGTTTATAATGCTGCTGCATTTTAAAAGTCATTTGTGGAAAGAGTTTTAAATGTTACTTACTGAAACATTAAAAATGTCCTGGGACAGTCAGGGAAATCTTACCTACTTTTTCCTGACTCATCCATGGACCTGCCACCAGTGACTTCATAACAACATCCTAGTGTTTCCAGTTGTGTGACAGGAGATGATGATCTGTGCCCAAAAAAAAAGGTGTGCATCCTTTCTGGCTGAAAACAGTTCTCAGAAGCAAATATTAGGCACTACAGGCTCAAGATATTCTCTGTAACAAGATGGACCAAGTCCCCATTTGCAGTTATTCTACAGGGAAATAATAGAAAGTCTATTGAAATATTTCACAGAATCATTACAGTTGGAAAGGACCCTCAGGATCTTCTAGTCCAACCAATAGCCCTACACTACTTTTACCCCTAAATCATCCCCTGAAGAAACACATCTATCCTCTTCTTAAAAACCTCCAGGGACGGGGACTCCACCACCTCCCTGGGCAGCCTATTCCAATATCTAACCACTCTTTCAGTAAAGAAATTCTTCCTAATATCCAATCTAAACCTACCCTGGCTCAGCTTAAGCCCATTCCCACTAGTCACAAGAGATAAGAGGCCAACACCCGCCTCCCTAGAATGACCTTTCAAGTAGCTGAAGAGAGCGATAAGGTCTCCCCACAGCCTCCTCTTCTCCAGGCTAAACAGCCCCAGCTCCCTAAGCCTCTCCTCATAAGGCCTGTTTTCCAGACCCCTGACTAGCTTAGTTGCCCTTCTCTGCACCCTCTCTAGTAGCTCAATGTCCTTTTCTCTTGAGGGGCACAACGGCTCGCCTAGGCCCAGCTTCTCAAAATCACTGGAGATGAAAGAAATCACTGGAGCTGAAATCCCACCAATTTCTGTGTGTAACCTCTCTTGGGGTTTTTTTGTTGTTTTTCAGGCCAAGCTCTGGGGCTTTCAGAAGCAGTGAAAGTTCCTTATCCTGTCTTTGAGTCAAACCCTGAGTCCCTGTACGTGGAAGGCTTGCCAGAGGGAATCCCTTTCCGGAGTCCTACCTGGTTTGGGATCCCACGCCTGGAAAGGATTGTTCGGGGGAGTGGGAAAATCAAATTTGTTGTTAAAAAGTATGTTTATCATTCAGTTTCTTTCTGCTCCTGAGTTGAGCTGCTTTCCCAGCAACTTCAGGCTTTAAATGTGAACTGAATTCTAGTTCCCTGGCAACAGAACCTTTTCCACCTGTTTTAGTTTCCTTATCATAGATAGATGTAGAAATCGTTTGTTTCGTGCATCAAGGATCATGGGGGGCTGGAAAAAGTGGTTTCCTACCTGGAAACTTCTTTCCTTTTTTGAAGTTTTTTCTCTCTCCTTCTTTTTCTTCATTGTTTTTTTTTTTTTTTCCTGAAATAAATCCAGAAGAGAATTAAGAGTACAAAATGTAGCTTTATCTTTCCTACCTTGTGGCTGTAGTCGATGGAGAGTCACCCATGCTTGTAGCAGCATGGTGTTATGAAGAGCTGGTGGGGTGGGAATTGGAGCTCAACTGAATCCCAAGCCTCTTGTAACAGTTTGCTCTATGTTTCTTGCCTTTGTAATTGATTAAATTGTGTGTTCTCTTCAACTTTTAGGCCTGAACTTGTCACTTCCTATTTGCCTCCAGGACTAGTGAGTAAAATAAACAGGAAAGGTAAACAATTAAGTATTATTTAGTGCCATCAATTCACAAATAGTTTACCTTCTGCTTCCTTAGTAGACTAACAGATCTTTGTGGTTGAAAGTGACAGGTCTTGCAAACTAAAGGCATTATTTAAGAGGATCTTCTATAGGAGCCTCTAAACCTGCTGTTATTTGAAAAAGTTACTCAAACCAGGAATTTATTTTGCATTCCAATACAGAAAATAGAATTTACACAATTTCAACAACTTCTATTTTGCTATTAATGGCCTAAACCATATGTAGCTTATAGCTCTGAAGTGAAGTAAGAAAGAATGAAGCTTTGTGAGAGAAGAGGAAAGTCCCTCACACTTAGAAACAACAAAGTCTGCTGTTCTGAATTAGTGGAGTGAAACTTTAGGTGTATAACTTGCCCTTTCCAAGAGCACTAAGCCTACTTTGGAAGGCTGTGAGCATCACTGCATTGTTCAGATTTTCCAGTACAGACACAAGTGATCTTCAGTCTGTTGGCACTTTCAGAATGCAGCTGGTTTTTCAGGAGCTGTGCAGGATAGGCTTTGTAGAGGGTTTGTGCATTACACCTTGGTTTATCTTGACTTCCAGCAACGAGTCCAAGGAGTTCCAAAAGTTCACCAAGTCCTGCAGGCAAAGCAGGGGTCCCAGAGATTGAAGTGACTGTTGAAGAAGGTATGGAAGAAATATCATGAAATACTCTTCTGATGTTTTCTGTTCCTCTCAGCTTTCATAGCCTGTAATTAACTTCCACATGCACCTCCTGTGGCCAGCTGGGTTTAGGCCTCCAGATACAATTGAATATAGAAAGAGTTTTATTGTTTGTTTCTGAATAGAACTGGGTTCTGCTGAGGAATGATGTGGAGTGTTGCAGTTTGACAGCTTGCTTGGGCCTTTTCTTGGGCTCACTTGGGACTATTCCACACAGAGATGTGGGAACTGATGTAGTCCTGAGCAGAGGAGTTACAGACATGCTCAGTAGTGCCAAATGCTTAAGGTCAACACTAGAAGAACTTCCTAAGGGTTTCTTTTCCTCTTCTCTTGATTCAAAAGTTGTTTTCTCTAGTAATCAAGTTTGATGCATTGCTCTTTCCCTATGAGGGCTTGCTTCTGCCCTCTGCACCTGTAACTGTATCTCCTTCAACAGGTCCTAACAAACCAGCAGCAGCAGATGTTCGAGCTAACTCTCAAACCAATGGCTCCAACATCATTTTCAAGCCAAGAGGAAGAGAGTTTTCTTTTGGTAAGTGTTGTGGGAGTTCTCACACATGCACATCTCCTAAGTTCTGGGGCTGACATATCAGAGCTATCTGGAATTCATGTTTTACTCTACAGTTAGTGAATGACTAAAGTTCTTGGTTTCATGGACATTCTGTTCTTCATCCTGTAGAATAATCTGCATTGAGAAACCCTCAGTGATGGATGGAGAATGCTGGACAAATGGCTCCAGCAGGTCTTAGTAACTTGGGGTCAGAATCAAGTCCTTTAGCCTTTGGCTGCAGACTCTTGAAGGATCTGCCTGGTGCACAGTACCTCCCACCAGAGTGCCTAAAGCCAGCTGAGATCTGACACTGTGCCTAAGCTTAATAAGCACTCCAGAGAGGTGCAAATATTGAGCAGCACTGTGCAGAGGTACCCAAGCAGTGTGTGGGAACTAGGAAGGATCCTCACCTTTCTTAGTTTATTTGCTTGTGGTCATATAGGAGTTTGTTGTTATTTGCTTCATGGAATTTGCCTCCCATGTTTTTCTTTTGGCCATATGGTCATAGAACATGAGACAAAGGAATTCTTTACTCCTACTGAGCCAGTTTAGAATGGATGTAAGAAACTGCTGGGGTATGACTGCTCCTGTAGGCATGGGCACTGTTAGTGTTCAGAGTTAGGTACAGTTTTCTTGGGCTTGTTTTTTATTGTTAGACCTCAGCTCTCTTAAACTTCCAGCTGAGTTTTTAGCTTTGTAGCCCAGCTGTGGAGCACTTACTGCAGCCACAGGAAGCTGGCTTAGGAGTTGCTGCTGATCACTGTCAGAAACAGTGCCTAGCTGGATGGACATCTGATCTTAGGCACTGAAACTGAGTTTATAGCTCTCAGGAGAGAGGCAAAGTTCAGGGCTGTGTCCCTGAACGTGTGAAGAACTTTCTGCCACTGTTTTGGATGCTGGCTCAGATGAGGAAAGTTTCTGCTGCCTGGTACTGTAAATATGGGTCACTCTTAGATTCATTTCAGGTGTAATCAAATTTGCTTGACCTAGGAGCAGTCTCTTTCAAAGCTTTAGGAAGAAGAGAATACCTGTGGGGATTGGTTTAGGTGGCAGCAGAAGGTTTGGGTGCTGTTTGCAGGATGAAAACCATTTTGCACATTTTACTGTCCCAGTAAACTGATTATCAAGCATCATAAACTATTAAACACTTATTAAAACATGCCTCAAGGCCTGATTCTGTGTTGGGTGTTGATTTAATTCTTCCAATTTCCTCCTGGCAGAGGCATGGAATGCCAAAATCACTGACTTAAAGCAGAAGGTGGAAAATCTCTTTAATGAGAAATGTGGTAAGTTTAGAGATTCTCTTTTCCTGAGGTGACTTTCTTAGAACATGCAGTTAGATGTAGGGTGTCCACATCTTCCTTCCAAATATCCTGCAGTCCTTGTGTACTCCAGGCAGTTTCTCATGTCAGTTCATTCTTGCAGAGGTTGCCTTCAATTCTGTGACACATTTCCACTACTGATTTTATTGGGGGTTTTGAAATGAAGAAGTTGTGGTTGGGTTACTCCATCTTTCACCCAGAGATATAGTGACTCCACATCCTGGCACATCTTTTAAGGCATTGTTCATCCTGGTTATGAATGGGCCTTGGGCTTCAGCCTCTGCAGGAGTCAATGTGTTGTGGATAGTGCTTGGAGAGACGTGGTCCTTGGTGTCCCAGCACATCTCCTAGGGCAGGCTGCTTGGAACCTGATGACTTTTGGAAGTCATGGCTTCTCTTTGCTCTCCTGTATGTGCTTTTTGGAACAGGAGCACCAGTCTCACCTTGGTGCTGTTCTCTAGCAGGGCCAGGGACACAATGCACTGCCTGTCACAGAGTGGAGTCCAACTGTGGCTTGTGTGCAGACCAAGCCAGTGGCACCGGCTGGCTGTAGAGGATTCGCTTCCAACTCCAACTGTTACAAACCATTTGTAGCTGAGCTTTTCCTTTTTATTTACACAGGTAGCTTACCTGCTCTCTTGCATTTCAGGGGAAGCCCTGGGGCTGGCTGAGCCAGTGAAGGTGCCATTTGCCTTGTTTGAGTCCTTCCCAGAGGTTTTCTACGTGGAAGGGCTCCCTGAGGGGGTCCCGTTCCGCCGGCCCTCTACCTTTGGAATCCCAAGACTGGAGAAGATCCTGAGGAACAGAGCTAAGATAAAATTCATTATTAAAAAGTAAGACTCTTCTATGTATTGGATAACCTCTTCTGTAAGCATTGAGGCCAGAAAATGAAATGGTGTGGCCAAAATGCATGCTGGATTTTTTGTAGTCGATGAGGAAATGGTTAGAAAGCTCTTGTAGAGGTGGAGGAAGATGCAGTCATATCTTTTTTTTTTGTTCTTTAGGACACTCAGAACCTGTTCTGGGAGGAAGAGCAAGTTTAGATTTCTTAGCCTATTTCAGTTGTCACATCACTGGTTTAATTTCTAGTGTGGAGAGCACTAATGGGTTACTCTTAAAACTTGCTGGCAGTGTAGTAAGAGCTAAAGTGGAGATTCCAGTGTTGGGAGTTGTAAGTATCTCTTTCTTGTCTAGAATTGGTCCAGGTATCCATGTGCCAGTGCTGAAACTGTTGCAAGAGAAGTTCCTGGAGCCTCTCAGCCATTGGCCTCCTGGCTCTCTGTTTGGCTGAGAGGCTGCCACATAGTTCCTGTCTTCAATAAATTAATATAAGGGGGGAAAAAAGCATTTTCCTTCAGCTTGTTGAGTGTAATTTTATTATTGTACATGACATTTTCAATCTGTTTGCAGGCCTGAGATGTTTGAAGCAGCTGTTAAAGAAAGTTCTGCTCTAAGCCCCCAAAGTGAGTTTTGCAAGTGCTTAATGTTCTAGCTGATGTCTTCTTCAGGGGTTAAATACAGAGCAGCAGAGCTGTGTGGTGTTTAAGGAATTCCTGAAAGATTCCTTCTACATTCTGGGTGGTTGGCTGGTTTGCTTGGGGGATTTTTTAAGATGGGACAAGAAGTTATCAGTTCCAGTTTGAATGACAGCTTTAGCAAGGGACTGCTTGCCAATAGTCATGCCTTTAATCTGTTCTCTACAACCTTTTAGCTAGCTGTAGTAAGTAATGTGTGACTCCCAGAAGCCATTCAGGTCTAGAGAGAGATGCTCTGCTCCTCAGGATGCAGGTCATCTAAATGACAAGTGCACCACAGACAGGAGTGCAGATTGTCAGGCAGGGCATGGGTGAAATGTTTTGACTCCTGTTGTTATCTATGACTGGAAGAGTTGCCAGAACTCTCCTGAGTTACTTGCACTGTGCTGGCTCCTAAACAGAGCTGGGAGAGATTTCTTCTGTACACAGTGCACACGTGGCTCAGGAGGTGTTACAGAGTTAGCTGCTAGTGCTGTGCTTTTCTGTCAGTGAAATACCAAAACACATGCTTCAAATACTCTGGGGGGTTTGTTTCCCTTTTCTTTTTTAGAGAAAAAGAGGTAAAAATGAAGATTATCTTAATGTTAGCTCTTTCTCCTCTTGGATTGGAGAGACAGAGTAGTGTGTCCCTTCCATAACTGTCTCCTTGGAAGCTGCTGTTGGAAATGGAGCTGATAATCTGTTCTCATGTACTGTTTTCTTTAGAGATGAGATTCTGAGCTCTCTACACATTTTTTTTTAAAGTTATTCTCTTACCTTTAGGAAAAAATAACTCCTCTAATGTAGCCAATACAGCAAGCAGCACAACAAACACAGTGGTAAGCACAGCTGCTGGGCTTGAAGATCTTAACATCATCCAAGTCACTATCCCTGGTGTGTATCCTGTCTCATTTCACTTCCTACTTGTGCTTAGATTCATCAGGGCAGTTGGGTGGTCTCAGGAAGTGTTGTCCTGCAGTCAAGCTGCTTCACTGAAATGCAAGGAGAGGCAGCAATAATTCAGCATTCTGGCTTTGCTGAGTTGTTAATTCTAAGGTTCATGAATATGAGGGCCATCTCAAGAACATCCTTGGTCTAGAATCAGAAGGGCAGGGGTTGGAGGGGACCTCTGGAGAGGTGTCCCCTATTTTTCCCTATTTCTACAATGTAGCAGTTAGCAATTTTAGCAATTTCTACAACTTGTAGTTGCTGCTAACAGCAGGAGCAAAGCCAGCACCTGTTTGGAAGCACTCAGGAGTAACCAAGCTTCATGGGAGGGGGTGGGAGGAGAATCTCCCTAATTCTGATGCTCTTCTCTCCCCCTTTCTTCCAGATGATGAGAGTGAGAGACTGTCCAAAGTAGAGAAGGCCAGACAATTGAGAGAGCAAGTAAATGATCTTTTTAGCAGGAAATTTGGTAATTGCTTCTTCCTCCCCATTCTAACCTAAGCTGTGAGTGCAGTTGATGTTGTCCTTCCTGCAGTTCCTGAATCATCCCAGGGAATGATGCATGTGAGCATTAGGATGAATGAATTTGAGCATTGGATGTGAAGGTTGTGCTCTGACTCAGAAAGACTCTTTTAGAAGTGGTGTGGGGGGGTTTTTTGGGTGCTTTAAACAATCAGTCCTGACAGTATGGATTGCTTTCTGTTCCAGCTCCTACCTGTTTCTTTCTCTGTAAACATGGCTGAAACATTTCTGTTGCTGGCAATCCATGATTCTTAGGGCTTTGTAGTCCTGACCTCTTCATACTTGGGACTGGAGGAGTTTTGAGAATACAGCTGAACCTTTTTGCTGTGTAATTCTCTTTTCTGGCTTTGTCTTTGCCTTGTACAGCAGTAATGACCTGAGTTTCTTGGCCTAAATTCCTTCACTAGTGCTGTGTTGAATTGCTTTTGTGGCAGTGCAGGAGACACTTTGCTTTCCTTCTTGTAGCCATTTCCTTAGCTGTCTTGCTCTAGACCTTTATTTTTCAGTAAGATCAGAATCAGGGCTCTTTCTATGGTGAGTGTCAGAGCTGGAGTTGTAACTAAGTGGAATCCAGGACATCTCTTGCTAACACTGCAATGGTTTCATTGTCCCCTGCATTTTCATAGCTGCAGATCTGCTAGAAAGCTTGGTTTTGCTTTCAGTTTCTTAATCCTCTAAGGACTTTTTCATCAATGTCATCATAACTACCCAGCCTTGAGAATAAACTTGACCTCTCTCCCTTAGGTGAAGCCATTGGAATGAATTTCCCTGTGAAAGTCCCTTACAGAAAAATCACCATCAACCCTGGCTGTGTGGTGGTGGATGGGATGCCTCCTGGTGTGGCATTCAAAGCTCCTAGTTACCTGGAAATCAGCTCCATGAGGAAGATCCTGGAGTCAGCAGAGTTTATCAAATTCACTGTCATTCGGTAGGTGGCTGCTGGTGCAGCTGCTGGGAGGGCAGACCTGCAGCTGGGAGGGCAGACCTGCAGCTGGGAGGGCAGACCTGCAGCTGGGAGGGCAGACCTGCAGCTGGAGCACAGGCTTGGGGAAGAGCAGGAGTTGCAGAGCATCTCTAGATGGTGGGAGATGTTGCCTCTCATGGTGTTCATGAGGGAAGGTGCCATTTAGTAGGGCAAAGTATCATTAATGCTGCATATTAGCATTGCAGCTTACCAGCCAGCTGGGCTTTGGGTAGGAATCTGTTCATATGATAGAATAGCCCTAAATTCCTGCTCTCCCATGCATAAGATCAGGTTTTGAGCCAAGGGGAGAGCTTGTTGGCACTTAGCAGTAAGAATTATGGTAAGCTTGTAGCAATATTAATAGTATTTGAATATTTTAGTGGTCTTAAGGTAAGCTCTCTGATAAATGGGGGTTTTTCCCCCCTACAAAATGAGTTTCTCTACACTATTTAGAATGTTGTCCAGTTGCAGTAGAAATGGATTTTCTTTGTCTGGGTGTATTTCCAGGGACATATGTATATCCAAAGTATATTTGTGTGCATGAAGCAGAATAGATGAAACTTTGGGATCCTGCTAGGAAGGAGCTGAGGAATTGAGAACAAAACTCTCTCAGTTTATCCCAGGAGTCTAAAAGCTTCAGTTTACCTTCAGGGACAGAGAAAGTTCTTCAAGATATTTTCCTAAGGGCTTTGAATTCTCAACTCTGAGTCCTGAAGTGTTGTAACTGCAAGGACTCTTGCTTGAGAAGAAGAGGTGACTCCCTTGGTAGCTAGTGGTGGACAAGGGAAGGATTTAGATCTTTCTGTAGATCTTAAGTTTTCCAAATGCTAGAGAGCAAACCCTGCTGCCCAAGAGCTGCTCTGAAGATGCCTTCTGTTTTGTTGGACTTTTCTGAGCATTCCAGAAGGGTTAAGTGAGGCTGCCTGGGGAAGGAGAGATCCCATGCAGGATATTTAGCCTCAGTGCTTTGTCTTGTCTTTCAGACCCTTCCCAGGACTTGTGATCAACAACAGTAAGTATTTGAGACACTGCTGGCAAATCTGTTGTGGGAGCTTAGCAAGGTTCATCTTCTGCCTTTGGGCTTAGTGGCAGAGGCTCCACAGTGCTGAACTTCCATCTGCAACTCTTCTCTGTGTCTCCTTAAGCTTCCCTGCCTGCCCCTGCATGTGCAGCTCACTTGAGAGCAGTGTGATGAACTGACAGAGCAGGGTAAGATCAGCAGGAGCTCTGATAGGCAAATGCAGACACTGATTTGGAGAGCTTTCATCTGCACAGTCCCAGAGAGTTTTAGGGCCCTAACTGAGCAACAGACTCATGTGGGAGTTGCCTACATTTTAGGTTCAGATCCATTGCAGTAGCAGTTAATAAGCAAGAGCTTTCCAGTGGTGAAAGTCTGCATTCTGCTGGAGCTGGTGAGAGTTTAGAGAGTTTAGACAATTGCACTGTCATTACTGTGTCCCTTGTGTCATGTTCTTCCTTGAGCCAGTGTCAGGTTAGAAATTCAGAGGCCAAATAAGCTGCTGTTGTTAATTTGGCCAGGCCCAGCCTAAGCCTTAGGAAGCCAGCATTCATTCAGCCACCAGGATGTTCCAGTAACATGCTGAGGTCTGTGAACTGCAAGTATAAAGTGCTCTCAGGAAGGTATTGGACTCTCACTGCCCTGCTCAGCAGGCCTAGGCACACCTCCTTAGGTGGGAAAGGGAACCCTTCAGGCAGAAGGTTCTGTCCTCCTACAAGGACAGGCTGAGAGATTTGGGGTTGTTCAGGCTGGAGAAGAGAAGGCTCCAGGGAGACCTTCTGGTGGCCTTCCAGGATCTGAAGGGGGCTACAAGAAAGCTGGGGAGGGACTTCTGAGGAGGTCAGGTAGTGATAGGACTAGGGGGAATGGATGCAAACTAGAGGAGGGGAGATTCAGATTGGCTCTTAGGAGGAAGTTCTTCACTGTTAGGGTGGGGAGACACTGGAACAGGTTGCCCAGAAAGCTGGTGGAAGCCTCATCCCTGGAAGCTTTTAAGACAAGGCTTGATGGGGCCCTGGGTAACCTGATCTAGTGGGAGGTGTCCCTGGCAGGCAGGGGGCTTGGAACTAGATGATCTTGAAGGTCCCTTCCAACTCTGACAATTAATTCTGAGTGTGTGATAGGATTTCCAGAGAACTGAATTAGAAGTGAAAGGATCTGTGAAGCTGTTGCATGTTTGGTGTAACTGGCAGCATGGGTTGGGATTGAAGTTGCTAATGTGCCAAATAGCAACAGCTCTGATACCTGATCACTGGAGGAGAAGATTGGTGACTGAACATGTGGGGTTTGTGCATGATCCATGTCCAGTAGCTGTGGTCTAAATGATCTGATGTTGATAAATAACCAAGGTTAGATGGAAAGGCTCTCAGCCTACTGCCTGTAGGTATTTGTGCTTCCTTCTGAAGAACTTCAACTTTAGGAACTTAAAAGTTTTGGGGCTTGCAGGCAAGACAGAGAATATTTTGGAGAATAACATGGGTAGTGTAGTAGAATAAAAGTTGAATTGCAGCTCAATCACAAGTGTTAGGGACCTGGCCATGCCCCAGGTTGCAGGTTCAAGAAGTCAGGTTGCTCTTGTGTTCCATGTAGAGTGTTTTCCCTGTGAAGTTAACCAGGGCTCATGTCTAATCCTAGAGCTGATGGGGAAGAGTGCAGCAGCAGCACCAGCAGCAGCACCAGTGCTACCAGGTGAGGCCAAGCAGGATGCCTGTCCTCCTGGGAGGGGTAGGGCAGAAACTTCTCCATCTTACCAGTAGATTAGATGAGTAATCATGTCCTTGGGCCTGTGCTGCTCAGGATGAACCACTTCCTTTGGAGTGAGTGACTTTTACAGCTATTAAATATTCATAAATGAATAGAAAGAGCCATTGCTTCCTGCAAGCTCTGTCACTGGTGGGTTCCTTCATTTGATTCTGGGCAGATGATGAGGGAGCCAAAAAGAAGGATTACAGCCCTTTACTGTGGCTGCTTAATTCCAAATATGTGTGTCTGTGCCAGAGAGATGCTCAGCCAAGTGAAGTCTGCCTGTGGAACATCTAAGGAGTTTCTGCCCCTTCACAGTTCTGTAACCCCTGCTAGGCTACCACATCCATCACCTGTCCTAGGCTGAATGGAAAGCTTTGATTTATGCTAGGAGTAGCTAAAGTAAATGGACTTGAGCAACTTCCTTTGGACCCAAATGGTTTCTAAATGTTTGCAGACCTTTTACAAATGCCTGTCCCAAGTTGGGGTAGTGTGGAAAAGGCTTTTGCAGTTGTCTGAATAAGCTGTTACTCAGCAGAGCTGGGAAAGGTGAGAGAAAACATCTGCTAAGCACTTGAAGGGTAAAGGACACTTGGATGGTGGCAATAATTAGAAGGAAAACTAGGGAGAGGAGGGAGAAGAAACAGCTGCAGATGATGAGTGAAGTTGCTGTAGTCCATCTGTCCTTAACTCACCTGCAGTGCTCAGAGGTTCAATGACTTTCCCAGCTCCTCTCCATCTCTAATCCATCAGTGGAGATGATTTTAACATTTTTGGGGGTTTCTTTTAAGTCACTAGAGTTTTGTATTGCAGCAGTTGGAGTAAAGCTGCTCCAAGGCTGGTGTGTTCTGTGCAGAGTGCACCTTGTGTCCTGCTGGGAGATGCTGCTCTGTCTGCTGCACAAGAGAATGATTTAGGCAGTGTCATGTCAGAAATGTTTGGGGTCTTTTGAATCTTTAGCTGCAGGCTCTCTAGAAGTTGCTCACATTTATCTCAGACAAAGATACTGGAGTCTGGATCAGAAGAGGAAAAAATGAGGTGCTTTTTTTCAGGGAAAACTTCATTTCCCTAAGTTTTCTGTGCTGCTGAATTGATTTTGTGGTGTTGCAACTACATTCATAATCATCTGACTGTGTTTTCATTTAAGAGCCAGCTGAAGCTAGCCAGTTAGAAGGATCTGTAGGAGGTAAGTGCCTTCAGTTATCATCCACAAACACTTTAAAGCCATCTTGAACAAAGCTGCATCCTTATTATTTCCCTAAGGGCACAAGGCAATCCAAACCAAACAAGGACTTCTGGAGATTCCTAGGGCATTTCCTCCCCTGTGGCAGTGATGCTGCTTCATGTGAGAAGTGCCCTGCAGCAAGGGTTATTACTCAGATAACTTTACAAAGGAGTCTTATGAGTTGTTGTTCTTGGAGGGTGAGTCCTGAACTGTGTAGAAGCTGGGAGTGGTTGCTCATATCCTGAGCATCTGCTTACTCAGTGCAGTAGTTGCCACAGCTTAGGCAAGGGAATGATTGCTGCCATCATCAGGGACTCTGTGTCCCATACTGACCTGGATAGATTGTGCTGGAGAGGGAGGATGACCCCCAGGAGGGTGTTGGAGCCCTGGCCCAGGCTGCCCAGAGAGGCTGTGGAGTCTCCTTCTGTGGAGAGATTCCCAAGGCAGCTGGAGGTGACCCTGGGCAAGCTGCTGTGGGTGCCCCTGCTGGAGCAGGACCCCAGAGGTCCCTTCCAACCCCAACCATGCTGGGATTCTGGGAGAACACTGATCTATCTGCTGTTTTTTCCCTGATTTTGTGGTGTTTCCCCTTTGCATTAAGTACCTTTCCAGCCCTGGGAGTATTTCAGCTACAGAAAGATCATTTCTAAGTTTCCTACACTTCTAATACCAATTTTCATTCCTCTTACTTAAAAACTAGAGTCCTCTAAGCTCCCAGGCTGCTTTACACTGCCATCAACATGGTCTTTTCCACAGGATCAGATTGTTGTCAACACATTTTTATTGACTGTTAGTAGTTGAAAAGGAGAAATTAGTGCTTTTTGTATTTGTATCCTTGTTTACTTGTGTACAACAGCAACAGAATTGCTTGGGAAGCTCCTTTTTGTCTTCACTCATTGCTGCTTTTTCTGCAGATACTACAGCATCAGGAGAAAAGCCTCAAATAAAGCAAGAACCAGACCCAACGTGGTAGAGCTCATCAGTACTGGGTAAAAGAATTCAGTGTTTCCTGAAGGCAGCACCTGTCAAGGGATCATGTTCTGATATTTTTGGGTGGGAAGAAGAGGGCTGAGATGCAGGACTGGATGCCAGAAGGTGCCAGTCCTCTACTTGTCACTTCTTTCCTTTGTCTCAGTCCTCACCTAGCAGAGGCTAGGAAGATGCTGAGGGCACTGGAGCAGCTCTGGGAGGAGGAAAGGCTGAGAGCCCTGGGGCTGCTGAGCCTGGAGAAGAGCAGCCCCAGAGGGGAGCTGCTCAATGCCCAGCAAGAGCTGAAGGCTGGGGGCAAGAGGCTGGGGCCAGACTCTGCTCAGTGGTGGCCAGGGACAGGCCAAGGAGCACTGGGCACCAACTGGAAGCCAGGAGGTTCCAGCTGAGCAGGAGGAGAAGCTTGTTTGGTGTGAGGGTGTTGGAGCCCTGGCCCAGGCTTTGCAGAGTGGCTGTGGAGTCTTCTTGTGGGGAGAGATTCCCAAGGCAGCTGGAGGTGACCTTGGGCAAGCTGCTGTGGGTGACCCTGCTGGAGCAGGGGGGCTGGACTTGGATGATCCCCAGAGGTTCCTTCCAACCCCTACCCAAGTTTGGAATCATGGGAGGCACTTCAGCTAGTGGAGGCACAGAAATCCCACCTCACATGGGCATTAAAGGTCACAGAAGTTTAGTCTGAGCAGTGGCAGCACAGTGTGGTGCTGCAGGGGTTGGATTTTGGGATGCTTTGGGCAAGCTGCTGGATTTACAGATCTGTACCAAAGCAGATCTTTGATTGCAATTCTTGGAGACCTCTCAAGCACACATTTAACCTGGTATTTCTTGAGAGCAGCATTCAGCTTTTGTGTTCTGAGTCCAGAGCTAAAGGCCTGAGAAAAACAACATAAACTACTTAGACTTGTGAGGAGATAGAGATGCAATGACACTAACTCATTTCTTGTGATGTTTCTTCTCTAGTCAGAAGCATCCAGCTCTGAGAAGAGGCTGCTGGGACTGCCCTGAACTGTGTAATATAGCTGTATAAGAGAAGTACCTTCTATACAAAGCCTTTTTTGTACTTTCAGATAGAAATCTCTACTTTTTTCAGCAGTTCTGTGAATTGACTTAAAGCAGAGAGTGACTGGAGATTTGGAGTGGCTGGTTTTGCTTTGGAAGATAATGTAAAGACTCCAACTTGCTGCAGCAGTGCTGGGAGATGGCAGGGATTCAAAGCAACAGGGACTTACCAGAGCCTGGCTACACTCCCCACCAAAGCTGGATTTCACCCTGCCTGAAGGCAGCTCATTTTTTGGAATGAAGAATAATTCCTGCAAGTAGTTCAGTTTGTTGGTTTTATTTTGGAGGAGGGGAAAAAAAAACCCATTCATTTTGGGTTCTTCCTGTTTTCCTGGCTGTTTGGACAATCCTGTCTGTATATTTGACCTGATTTTTTCCTATGCTACCTGGCACAATTCCTGTGGTTTTCATCAATAAAGGATCAACTGGTTGCCTTGAGCATTAGGTGGGCTGTGAGATAGTCAGGATCTCAGGGTGTGGATTAGGAAGCAGGTTCAGTTAAAGCCTGTTCCAGTTCTGTTCCATTAACTCCAAGTTTAATCAGAAGATCCCATGGTTTGTGTGTGATGGCTCTGGTCTTGCAGTCCTGATGGAGGCAAAGCCCTCCTGGACCTGTGGCAGAGCTGTTCTCCTGAAGGCTGTGGTTCACCTGGAACTGGGAATGGAAACATGAGTTCCAAGCTGCTCTCAGTCCTACACTGTCCAAAGTTAAGTCTCCTCTAATCCTGGTTATGCTCCACATCAGTAAGAGGCTGGTGTGCACATGTTTTTGGGGGGTTTTTAGGTTTCACAAACCACAAGAGCTGTGAATTTCTGGCTACATGAGAATCTCTCTAGGGAAGATGCAGAGGATTGTAAAGGTTTCTCTTCACTGGCATCACTTTGGGATGACTGCATTCTGCACAGGTGGTTAACCTTTATTCCCTGGTAAGAAATAAAGACCTTTCTGCTGGGTTTCATGACTGTCCCTGCAGTACACACTGCCATGTCTTCCAGCAAAGCCAGTTCTAGCAGTGATTCTGGAGGCAGGTAGGGCAGGCTGGTGGCACTGCTACTGATTCCAGCAAAGGAAGCCAGTTCCAGGCTTTTGTCTCAGACAGAAACCCAACTCCAGGTGGCTGAGGTGCTTGGATCTTCTAGGCAAGGTTTGAAGCCCTACATTCAGTTGGCTACAGTGGCTGTTCCCTGGGAGCAGCCTGAAAGTCAGCAGATGAATTCAGAACAGCAGATGCTCTGTCCTGCTGGCTGGAGCATGGCAGAGCTGTAGGGGGTGTGCTTGTGTTTTCACTGTTGGTCCATGCAAATCTAGGTGCTTCCACTTCAGTACTTGTGCTGTGGATGTCAGGAGGAGCAGGGTTAGCTCCATACTGACTCCTTTTGGAAGTGCTCATCCCAGTTATGCCTTCTAGCTCTCCAGATGGAAGCTGGTGGTGGCTGCTGAAGTGCTGCCTTCCTGTCTCAGTCCCAGAGCACAAGTGTTGTGAGGAGCAGCTGAGGGAACCGGGGCTCTTTAGCCTGGAGAAAAGGAGGCTCAGGAGAGACCTTCTCCCTCTCTATAACTACCTGAAGGAAGGTTGGGCAGTGCTGGAGTCACCATCCCTGGAGATCTTCAAAAACCATGGAGATGTGGTGCTGAGGGTCATGGTTGAGTGGTGACCTGGCAGTGTTAGGTTAACAGTTGGACTCAGTGATCTCAGAGATCTTTTCCATGACTCTGAGCAGGGTGACAGCCAGTTCTGCTCTTGCTGCTAGAAGTGTTTAGGAAGGGGAAATGAGCTAATGCAGCTTTCCCCAGGCTTTCAGCTGGCTCTCCACTTCCCCTTTTGAAAAGCAGAAGGAGGGTCCATCCCTTCCTCACTCCCAGCTATCTTTAGGAGGTGCTTTGTGCACAGCTGGTAGCCTAGCAAGGCTGCCCTCCCCCCCCCACCCCAGCTTTTAATTTCCAGGAGATTCTGGTGGTAGTTTTGGGTGGAGCACTGCAGGAAAGAGGCCAGTCCATTCACCCAACAAACTCCTAAATCTCCAGCATTTGGTCTTCCAGAACCTTGAAAGAAATGTGTCACCTTAAGCCCTGCCTCTGCTGTTGTCCCTCTGGAGCAGAGGTGCACTGCTGCAAAGCCTGGTGGCCACCTCTCAACTCTGGAGGCCAGTGGAAGTTCTCCATCTCTCTCAGAACTCAGGTCCTGCACTCAGACTAATGCCAGCTGTGTCTCCCAAACTGTGAATCAGCTCCTGAACACCATGAACTAGGCTTGGCCATCAGATGGGTCATCACTTCCTTCTACAACTAGACTCTGTGACACCTACTGACCAGCTCTGGGAGTGTTGGTGGGGCCACTCAGCAGGGGATCACAGTGAGTTCCAGGCTGTGTCTCACTTTGGGGTTTACCCCTCAGCAGCAGGGAGATCTTACAAGCTCTTGTTTCATTTCTCACATCACAAGATGAGGAGTGAGGAAACAGGAAACAGCACAGGAAAGTGGTTTCCAGTAATGCACTGTCTGAAAGGCAGTTTGAAATCTAGTGCAAACCATGCTCATTAGGAAGCTAGCTTGCATGACAAAAGCTGCTCCTGCAGCAGCAGCCTGGCTAGGAACAGAGCAGAATCCAAACAGCCCTGGGGGGAAATCTTTGTTTCATGGTCTTGGTTGTCTAATTTTACCTTGCATGTAGAGAAGTTCCCATGTTAAGATGAGAACAAGCCAGTTTTCAGTGGCCATGTTTCTGACTCAGCAGCTGCAAAGGCACTGTGTTTCAGGGGAAAGCCAGGGGTAGCATTTCCAGAGCCAACTTTTTGTTTTTACAGCTAATAAGGTCATCAGGGGCTGACCCTGTGCCATGGTTTGCTGTTAATGGTCAGAGGGGAGAGAGCCTACATTGACTCTGCTGCTGGTTTGGGGAACAGGGACCCAGGTCCTGCCTCCCTGACCAGGGCATCTCCTGCTTGAGCATGGGTCTGGACTTGCTGTCATGACCAGCTCCTGGGAAGGAGTTGGCTGGTCAGGGACACCAGCTGCAGCCAAGCATAGGTTCCCAGAGGGGATGGGGCTGTGAGGGCTCAGGACTGGAGCTGGGCTCCTTCCCAGCATCCTAGGGAGAGTGGGTCCCAGCTCTGGCAGGGACCAGCCTAGCACTGGCACATGTTGTGATCGAGGGTGCCCTTGCTGGGGGCAAAAGTGCTGCTCGCTGCAGCTTTGCTTGTGAGCAGTGTGGGGCTGATAACATGCAGTCCTCTTGTCCCTTCAGGCCTTTCTGCTCAGAGCTGGGCTGGAGGAAGAGGAAGATGCTGGTGCACTGCCGTTTCAGAGGGCTCTGGGAAGGACTCTCTTGCTCTCCCAGTGGAGCCCAGCTCCAGCCCACCCTGGGCTCTCCCCGTGCCTGGAGTCCCCCCCCAGCCAAGTGCAGCCCAGTGCCCAGAGCTGCAGCACTGGGACAGGCTCAGCTCCCCAGGATCTCTTCAGGGGAGCCTTTTGATAGAAGGTTTTGGGGAAGCTGTAGGTGACTGAAAGGAAAGGATGGTGTGATGGAAAGGCAGGAGCTCTTATACACCAATCCTGGGGCTGCCCTATCCTGCCTGCACAGTGTCCTCAGCTTCCCCACATCCCCTGGGAGCACAGGATGGGCTCCCACCCCTATAGAGGATGGTGCTGCCATCCCTGGGATCAGGAAGCACCTTCCATGCCTCATTCACCTCAGGCAGCTGTGCTCCAGAGGGTCAGGACTCCTCTGGTTGCCGTTGCCAAGGCACTTGTCTGTCCTTGCACTTCTGCCAGAGTGGGAACCCGTGCCAGTGATCAGAGGAGCAACTGGGCTATCAGGACAGCTGACCATCACTCTCCTCTGATTTCAGAGGTTCCTCCAGGGCATCCCAGAGGCCTCCCTACTGTTTGCCTCCTCCCCAGCCCTGATGGGGCTGGGCTGGAGGCTCCCCAGTGGGAAGCACCGAGTCAATACAAACCACAGTGGGTAAAGGATTATGAGTGTGATTGCAGCAGGACTTCCTCCTTCGAGTGCTTTAACAGTGAAGAGGAGCTGTGTGTGAAGGCAGAGAGGAGGAGAGGACACTGAGACACCCAGGGAGGCAGGAGCAAGGGCCAGAGTGGGACACCTTGGCCAGGAGCAGCTATGGGAGATGCCTTCATCCGACACATCGAGCTGCTGGGCTACGAGAAGAGGTTTTTCCCCAGCCAGCACTATGTGAGTGTGCAAAGAGCTTCTGGCAGGCTGAGTAGTGAGGACTTCTGGGGGTTGGGAAAGCATGGCCAGCAAATATAAATATGACCAGGGATCTAAGAGCATCCTGTTTTTTGGGGGTCGGGGGGGAGAGGTCATGGCTGATGGCGTGAGCTGGAAGTAGCCAGAGGCTAAAATGTCCTGACCAGGTGAGATTTTGAGCACCTTCTTTACAAGCCATCACAAAGGTTACTTTGCAGACTTGGAGATGGCTTTTCCCTCTTCAGTTCCCACCTCTTTGGGTGTTTCTGGCTCCCCTCCATCCCTGCCAACCTTCCCTAGTGCCCAGCTCACTCACTCACTGCCTGGCCAGAACTACTCCCATTGGGGTGGTGGAAGCTAAACCATGCCACGGGTGCTCCTCGAGGGCTTTGGCTGCAGTGGAGTTTGGGGTCCTCCCCCCTCCCATACATGCAACCCTAGAGCTGCAGCACCTCTGCTCTGCTCCTCAGGTCTACATGTTCCTGGTGAAGTGGAATGACCTCTCTGAGAAGCTTGTCTACCGCCGCTTCACCGAGATATATGAGTTCCACGTGAGTCCCCCCAGGGTGGGCTCCAGCCCCTGGCCCACTGCCCCAGGGGCTTGGGGTTGGCAACACAAGAGGAGGGTGAATTCCAGTTGAAATTGCCCCAAAACAAATCCTGGCTCAAAAGAGGTTTCTGGGTTACCAGTGCTTCAATCTCCTTCTGCTTTCCAAGCAGGGAGCCATCAGCTCTGTGCTTCTCTGGCAGATTTCTCCCAGTGTGGAGGCTCAGGGTCCAGCCAGAACATGCTGGGAAAGGGAGAGAGGCTGTGGGTGTCACAGGGGATGGGTCCCCTGGTGCCTGTTGCAATAGGACAAGGGGTGATGGTTTGAAACTAGAAGAAGGGGAGAGTTAGACAAATGTACCCTGAAGGTGGTAAGGCCCTGACCCAGGTTACCCAGAGAGGTGGGAGATGTCCCATCCCTGGAACCATCCCAGGTCAGGTTGTTTGGGGCTCTGAGCAACCTGCTCTAGTTGCAGCTGTCCCTGCTGACTGCAAGGGGGTTGGACTAGATGACCTGGAAAGGTCTCTTCTAACCTAAACCATGCTGTGATTCTATGATCCCCCTGGTTCTGCAGAGAGCCCTGAAGGAGATGTTCCCCATTGAATCTGGAGACATCAGCATGGAGAAGAGAATCATCCCACACTTGCCAGGTGAGGGGCAGGGGCTGAGGGGGAAATAGTGCTGCTGGTTGGGAAATTCCCTGGGGGGGTTGAGCTCTGCTAAGCTCTGCTGGCTGCATCCTGTGCAGGTGCTTGGTGCAATTTCTGTTCCTGCTCCCTGAGCTTGAAATCAAAGCCCCAGAAAGGTCTGAGCAGCCCTGGTGGTCTCTCCCAGCACTCACCAGCCCTGAAGGCCTTTCTTCCTGAAGTCTAGGTACCCTGGAGACACATCTCCTGCAGCAGCAGCTGGTGCCAAGGGTCTGGCTTTGGGGAGCTTGAGCTGAGCTGAGTCCTTCTTTGGTGACATTGTCACTGGGGCTGGTTTAATGCCATTATGGCAACACAAATATTTTGTAAGAGGAAGTGATGCAATGTCTTCAGTAATAGGGAATCAACTCCTGCTTCAGAGAACTGACAGTCTGTCCCCAAGCAAGGTGTGGGGCAGCAAAATTCCCTCTCTTATTTAATTTACTGCTTTAAAGGAGGCAGGAAGGAGCCTGAGAAACAGCTGCAGGTTGTGGTCAACAGCCAGCAGCTATGGGTGCCACATCTGAGGGCTAGAGGGGTCCTCCCCTAAGGGCTGGAGTAACACTGCCATGCCAGGACCCTTCCCACACACTGCTGGTGCTGTTCAGTGTCCTTGTCCTGTTTGGGGAACTGAAAGCCCTGGGAGTGAGGCAGGGAGGTGTCAGACTGCTGGTGGGTGGGGTGGGGGTGCCACATGTGGAGCCTGACATGGGTTCAACACTGGTGTGGGTTGGGGCTGACAGTGGCATTTTGGAGCCCTGGGTTCAAGAGCCAACCCCTGCAGGACACGTGCTGTGGCCAGAGGGACATGAACATCTCCTCTGGTCTCAGGCTTGGTCTTCTGAGCCTCTCCTTGTGCCTCGGTGCAGCCTCTGTGTTTGTGGCCCAGCAGCTGGGCTTGGTCTGAGCACAGAGGTGGGAGATATCCTGTAACTGAAGTGGGGTCAAACAGGGTCGTTTCTGGGCTTGCTTGAGCTGCACAAGGGTCCACGGGCTGGAGGGGATGAGTCCAGCTGCATGGCACCCTGCTCCCCTCCTGCTGAAACAAGGAACCCATGGCTGGAGCACTTCTGCCAACAGCCATGGCCCCATTCTCAGCTTCTCAGCAGCTTTTTGGGCACCATGCATGGCCTCCTGTGTGCCTGCCAAAGCCAGGCCCAGAGCAGCCAGGGAGGAGACAGTGCCACGCTCTCCCAGAGCTTCACCTTAGGGGCACCGTGCAACACCCTGGCACCAAATCCAGGGCAAAAGTGATGTTTCAGAGCAGCCTGGTTGGGCAAGTTATAACATCAGGTTGTCCATCTGCTTTTCCTGAGTCCCTTCCCTTCTCCCCCAGCCCCAAAGTGGTTTGATGGGCAGCGCTCCACCGAGAACAGGCAGGACACCCTGGCTGAGTACTGCTCTGCCTTGGTCAACCTGCCCCCCAAGATCTCCCGCTGCCAGCACGTCCTCAGCTTCTTCACAGTCCGTCATGATGACATGAGCCCTGTCACAGACAGCCAGTGAGTCCAGCTGCCTGTTGCCTTTGGGGGTGATCCTGCCACCCTGGCCCCTCTGGCTGCTGGCAGCAGCCTGCAGGGAGGATGAGCACTGCCAGCGCTGAGGGGTGGTTGGCATTGAGCTACTCTGCTCTGACCCATGTAGGATCAAGAAGCCTGAGGTCTTCATCCTGCCAAAGGATGTCAAGAAAACACTGTCAGGTAAGAGGCCTCAGACAGGTGCTAGCAGTTGTCTCAGCTGCAGCAAGGCCCAGGGGGATGAGGGACAACCATCCCGTGGGAGATGCCAGTCTCTGGGCCAGATCTGCAGCTGGGAGGAAACCACAGCCTTGGAGGGGAAGGAGTCTCTGTCCTGAGACCCAGCTGGTTTGGGACTAGAAGAAGCTGGGAGGAGGGAGTTTTGGGCTGTCCTGGGGCTGCATTTGGCCTGTCTGAGATGGAGTATTTCTGTACTGGGGGCTGGGAGAGAGATCATCTCTCTCTTCTCCTACCCAGACATCACAGGCCCCATTGTCCTGCAAACGTACCGAGCCATCGCCGACTATGAGAAGTGCTCCACATCTGAGATGGCTCTGCAAGCTGGGGACATGGTGGATGTCGTGGAGAAGAGTGAGAGTGGTAATGTGTCCATCCCTCTGGAGATCCCCTGAGGGTCAGCTTCCTCCTGGCCACTGTTTCAGCAGGGCTGGGAATTGCCCTTGCATGTCACGTCCAAAGCTGGTGTGCGAGTTAGCTCCAGCAGTGCATGGGTTAAAGAGGAGGTGGTTGTGCCAGGGTCTCCTGATGGAGAGAAGAAGCTCAGAGCAAGTGCAACAGCAAACCTCTTGGCACTTCCCACCCCCCTGGGTCATGTTTCACGTTCACATGGAGCCACATGACAGTTGGTTTGGGCTGGGGAGGCTGTGGGGCAATCCTAGAAAAGCATGCAACCTCCTCGCATGCCTCAGCCTCTGAGGTTTCCTGCCCAGGAGGAACCAGAACGAACTGACCAAGCTCCTTGGTTGCACCATGGAAACAGAGTTCAGCCCCAGCACTGTCCCTTCCATCTAGGCCACGGGGGTGCCTGCACCTACCCCAGCTGGCACAGCCCTGGTGCTGGTGCCTCCCTCAGCACCCTCTGCCCTTGCCCATGGCTGCTTTCCTTGCAGGTTGGTGGTTCTGCCAGATGAAGAACAAAAGGGGCTGGGTGCCAGCTGCCTATCTGGAGCCCATGGATGGTCCTGATGAGTCTGAAGAGCAGGAGCCCAACTATGCAGGTAAAACATTTGGGTACCAGAGTACCACAGCTGCCTGCTAGGATGGTTCATTTCAATGCCCCAGTTGGCCAGTCCACGCTGTGCAGCACCACTGGGCAGGGAGATGTTGCTGTAGGAGCTGCCATGAGGGATGCATCTCATGTCTCTGTGCCTCAGTTTCATCCTCAGGAGTATCCCATGACCTGCAACTCAGCATTAGATGCTTGCTTGGGCTGATGACAGCTGCACATCTTCATCCAGTGGCCATCCTGAGCTAGCTGGGTGGATGCTGAGCTGCTGGGCTAGCAAAGGAGCAGGCTGCAACACAGGTTGTCCCTAGCCACTTGGCTTCTACCCTCTTCCTTACCAGCTCTCCACATCACCCCACCATGAGAGCAGGGCATTATCACATGGGACAGAGGGAGGATCTTGCAGACTCATGCTGGTTGCTCTCTGGGTTTCATCTTTGTGGTTTTCAAAGACTCTATTAGCATGACACTTCTTCCTCATTTAATCATCTGAACTATGAAGGTGTTCTTCACCAGAGACCAGCTTCCCCCTGGAGAGGTGCTGGGATCAGCTCACAAGGCTGGGGGAAGCCTGAATCCAAACTTGGAGACCTGAAGCACCATAAATCTTGCCTAAAATGTAGGCTAGAAGCTCTGGGGCCTCCTCTCCCAAGTCAGTGGCTGGGGAGGCTGAGCCCCAACCTGCTATCCTGATCTTGTGTGCAGGTGAGCTGTACACTGTCCAGAAAAGCTATACAGCCATGGAGGAGGATGAGCTGACCCTCAAGGAGGGTGACACCATCGAGGTCATCCACAAGCTCCTTGATGGCTGGTGGGTCATCAGGTGAGAGATACTAGGCTCAAAGCAGACAAGCAGGGTTTAGGCAGAGGGAAGGGGTGGATGCTGGCTGTGAAAGCCATAGGGTGCCATGGCCCAGCACTCCTTTTTGCAGGGCTGCTTCTAGAAGCCTGTGGCTTTGCCAGATGTTAAGTGTTGCAGCTGGGGCTTTCTCTGCTGGAGGCTTCAGAAGGACCTAAGAAGGAGGGAGAGGGAAGAAAATCTCAATTGCCTGTGTTATTTTGCCTCTTAAGTGTTGTGGCACTTTTTGGTTTGTAAAACCTCAGCTCTCAGCCCTGCCCCTGCCCTGCAAACTTGAGCTTTCCCAGGGGATCCCCAGCTGCAGTTCTCCTCTGGAGACTCCCAGGTTGTACATTCAGAGCAGGACAGGACATGGCTGCAAACCCCAGGGCTCCTCCTGCTCCAGCCTGTGCCCAGCAAAGTGGCACCAGGAGGATCTCCTGGTGTTTGAAACTGTGCTGGGCTGGAGGTGGGGGAGATGGACTAGGGACCAGGGAGTGTTTCCTGAGCACACAGCAGCAGAATGCCTGACAGGAGACCCTGAGCCATGCTCCAGGACCTCAGTGAAACCCTCAGGGGAGATAATAAGAGCTGGTGAGACCCTGAGAGCTGGGAGCCATTGCTCTGGCTGCTGCCTGCTTGTGGAATCATGGAGTTGTTTTGGTTGGAAGAGCCCTTTAAGACCATCAAGTCCAACTGCTAACCAAGTACCTAGTACTGCCTAGTACTTGCTTTTGAGACTCCAGCCACACTTCCAGGGAGAGCCACATGCCCACCAGGTGGGGGTGGACAGTCAGAGCACCCCTTGCTGCAAGCATCATGAGGAATAACTCATGGGGCACTAGCTGGGGACAGGCAGGAGGAGATGGTGGCTTCAGAGCCATGACTGCATGAGATGTTGCTTTCTATGGCACTGCAGGAAGGATGAAACCACAGGCTATTACCCCTCCATGTACCTGCAGAAGGCTGGGGAGGCAAACACCTCTGGGAAGAGTGAGCTGAGGAACAGGAGTGCTCCTCCACGGAGGTAGGAACAGCCCATGGGGGCTGGGGGAGGGGAAGAGGATGTCTAAGGCTGTTCTTTGAGGGGGGTGAAATGAAACCAGACAGCAGGGATTTGTGATGTCCCTTGCTTGCCCTGGCAATGAGGAACTGCCTGGGAGAGATGTTAGCAGGGCAAAGACAGACCAGGAAGCATCTCCTGGAGGGCTGTGGCAACAATAGTTCTGTGCATCCCAACATCTCTGACACAGGGCTCCATGGTCCTTGCTCCAGCAGGTCCTGCAGCCAAGTCTGTTTCTCCTTGTCCTTCTGCAAAGTTTCTTTTTCTGGGCTAATGACATTTAGTTTTCAACTTGGCTTCTTTCTGATGTTCCTAAGTGCATCCACTGAACCTCTGGGGAGCCAGGGGAGATTGGGCTAATCAGAGCTGCCAAATGGCCTAATCTGATGGGGGGGATTTCAGCTAATGGAAGGGATTTTATTTTGATTAGAAAGATAAAAAGCAATAATAACTCATTAATTCTGCTGCAAAGAAAGCTGCTGGGAACAGAGCTTGCCAATAGCTTCTCTTCCCTACAAGGAAACACAGCAGCCTTGCTGCAAAACCTCTGCTGGAGCATAGCTTGAGTGTGCCATGGTGGAAAATGGCCCAAATCCTCCTAGCTGAGCCCAGAGATGTTTGCTGGCAGCCCTGGGGCAGGGGAAGGTAGCCTGTTGTGGTGAAGCCTGTCCCTCTGGTGCTGGTGGGGGCAGCAAGGCTGAGCCCTGTTGGGAAGGTGGTGATCTGTAGAGGCAAGAGGACCATGCCATGGGCTGGATGGCAATGAAAACAAAGCAATGGTCTCAGTCTGCCTGTCTGGGGATGGTTCCCTGGTGCTGGGGCCACCACACAGCCCCAGTCTCAGGAGTTTCTCTGCTCTGGGTTCAACACTGCACATCCAGGTGCACACTGGCCCAGGGACTGAGCCTCAGGCACTGGGGAGCCATGCCAAACCCCACAGCAGGATCTTAGTGTTGCAGGCAGTAGAGATGCCATGTGTGCATGTCCAGCCACCCAAACCCAGAGCTACAGATCCCATCCAGGGCTTTCCTGAGCTCAGGGGAAAACTTCATGCCCATCTCATTTGATCTTCTACCTTTCCATTCCCACTGGTACTTTCCAGACTTGTGCTCATGCTTCACCCTTCACTAGCTGCTTCCCAAGCACCACCTCAGCTGCTTCCTAAGACACTGGACATCATGTCTCCCCCCGTGGCTACCCTCCTGGGGTGACATCCACCTGCTGCTTTCCCCCAGGCAGAACAGAAATGTTTGGGTTTGGGTGAGAGAGAGGAGGAAACACAAAGGGGGAAGTCCTGGGTGGGAAAGTGCATGCTGTGAGACCTGCCAGCACTGAAATGGAAAGTCTTTTTTGTTTCTGGCTCACTGCAGATCCACCATCAGGAACGTGAAGAGCATCCACAAGCAGGGCAGGAGGCAGATCAGCCAGGAGACCTACAGGAGGAACAGCAAGAAGTACATTCAGAGCCGGAGGAACATGAAGGGAAAACTCCAGAACAAGGCCAATGTCATCAGTAAGTCTTAGCAGGGCCTTTGCCCTGGCTGCAGGCTGAAGTCCTGCGAGCATGGCCCGTGGCCCTCCAGCGGTGGAGGGGTGGCATGAGCCAGCAAGCCTAGGAATCCCTGTGCCGTGCTGAAAGATGGGGGTGGGCAGGAGGAAATGACTCTTCTCCTCTCCAAACCCCTCTGCACGTCATGCCCCAGGCTTCAGCTGTCCCTCCAGGGCAGCACAGCCTCCAGCTCTGTCCCATCACAGATAGGAGATGATGCAGTAGGACAACCAACAGATGTAGGTCACACATGGCCTGTCCACCCTTCTCCTAGGGGGGAGGCACGTGCAGGGAGGTGTGAGGTTTCTTGCCTCTGGTCTGACAGAGAAGGAGCAGCATGTGGTGGGATTTCTGCCCTCAGTAGGTCCTGGTGAAGGTCAGCCCACGTTTGGGCCCTGTGCTTCCCTCTGTGCACCTAACCTCACCCATGCTGCTGCTGCTGTTGCTATTCCCATGCAGGTTAGCTGTCAGCAAAGCACCTAGAGGAAGGTGGTGGATAAAGGAGGAGGCCTTAGATCTGGTGATCCCTGTGTGGGACCTATGACCTTCCCAAGGGTGAGCAGCTTCTTGCACAGAGCTAGAGCTGAGCTCCCAGCCAGGACCCAGTGAGCTCATCCTGACCTCCAGAAACACCACCACACACAGCTGAGACAGGAGGAGAGGCAGGAGCTTTGGTGGCTGTGACAGAGGAAGCTTTTGAACATTCACATGAAGGTGTTGGGTGGTGGAGAGCTCTGCCCCATTTGTACATCTGCTTCACCCTCAGTTGAGAAAGAAGAGCAAGAGGAGAACAAGCCCAAGGCTCAACCTGCTGTTCCTCCCCGGCCCAGCAAGGACCTCATCCTGAACCGCTGCACCGAGAGCACCCGGAGGAAGATCCTGTGAGCCCTCAGCCCTCCACTCCAGGCTGCTGATGCTTTATCTCCACCAGCACCCAGGTCTCAGAGCCAGACCAGGGGCTCCAGGGGGCTCTGGCAGCTGCTGTAGGCCAGGGGGGCTGCTGGCTGGATTGCTTCAGCCCGACACCCATTCTCATCCACCACCACAGGGAGCTCCACACGGCCTCCTGACACCACGAGGAGAACCTAACCCTGCTCCACCAGCTCCTGGGGGGCTGAGGCCTCCACAGCCACGAGGGACCCTTTGCCACCACATCCCCTTTTTATCCTCTATTTGTATTTTAAATGATTTTGTGTTTTTCACCAATAAAGGAGAGATTCTTTATAGACATATCAGGGCAGGCAGCTGGGTGCAGTATGGTGATAGGGAAGGTGTTTCTTCTCCCTGTGCTTGGTGGAAGATTGGGCAAGGTGCTCTTGTGAAAGATGCTGGGGGGGAGGAAATGTGGTTTTGGGGGACAACAGAATGGTAGCTTCCTCCTGGAAGATGGGTCCTTTGCTCTATCTAATGGAAAGTGAGGACTGGGGTGGAGTAGGAGCCATCAGGCAAGGTGGTCACCCCAAATCATAGTGGGGTTGGTGACCTAGGGCCTGTGGAGCTGCCAGGGTGCGAGGGCCAGCAAGTGGCTTCCCAAGAGTGCAGATCCTGGTCCCTTTTGCTGCCTCGGGAGGCTGGTGGCCATCATAGCATGGCCAGGGCCAGCAGGACAGGGCTGCTTTGCTACAGGGAGCATGGCCTGGGAAGGGGGTTTGAGTGCCACCAGAGCCAGCACTGCCACTGCCATGTCAGGGGGGTTGGGGTTTGAGGCTGGGTGTGGGTCTGGATCTGAGTCCAAGTTAGTGTCAGAGTCTGGGTCTGGGTTTCATTTCAGATACAGGTTTGGGTCCGAGTTTGGGATGAAGTCTGGGTCTAAGTCTAGATTTGGGTCTGTGTTTGGATTTGGGTCAGGGTGTAGGTTTGGGTCTGGGTTTAGATTTAAACCTGGATTTAGGTCTGAGTCTAGGTGTGAGTTGGGTCTGGGTGTATATGGTGGTTCCGGGTCTGTGCAGGTTTGGATTTAGATCGTAGATGGAGGTGTGGGTTAGGTCTCGGTACGGTGGGCCCCACACGCTGCGTAGCGCCGTTGCCCCTTTTAAGAGGAGGCTCCGCGCTCCTCGCGCCGCACGTCCCCGGGGCCGCGCGCATGACGCAGGGCGCTGAGCGGGGTCGGAGGTGAGAGGGCGGCAGGATGGCGCCGGCAGCCTGAGGGGTGCGGGGTGCTGGCGGCCATGTGGGAGGCGCTGAGGGCAGCGCTGAGGGGAGCGCGGCGGCCATCACCCGTCCCCCTCAGGGGCTTAGCCAGGCCGGCGCGCCCGCAGAGCGTTCGCCAGCTGCGGGAGGCCGATGAGGCATCCCCCATCTTCCAGTACGTGGGGAAGACTGCCAAGCGGAAGGACCGCGTCTTCGTCTGGGGCTTCAGCTACTCGGGTGCCCTGGGCATCCCCAGCTTCGTGAAGCCGGACGCGGGCTGGAAGAAGCCTCGGCGGATCCAAGCCACGCCTTACCGGCTGGAAACGGCGGAGAAGGTGGGCCTGCGGTGGAGGGGCGGCGCTGGGTTAACCCCTTCAGGGGTGGTTCTGGGACAGCTGTGTGCCAGCTCTGGTCGTGCCTCTGCGTCTCGACAGGTTTCTTCTCTCAGCCGGGGAAGCCTTAAGCAATCGGATTTAAAGAGTTTGCTGTGTTTTCAGATTTTTTTTTAGCTGAAAGAGATGTATATTTTGTAACAGGGTAAGGGATAATGATTTTGAGCTAGGAGGGAGATTTAGAGTAGGTATGCAGAAGAGTTTTTGTATGCTGAGGGTGGTGAGAGCCTGTCCCAGGTTGCCCAGAGGGGTGGGAGATATCCCATCCCTGGAACCATCCCAGGTCAGGTTGTTTGGGGCTCTGAGCAACCTGCTCTAGTTGCAGCTGTCCCTGCTGACTGCAGGGCATTGGACTAGATGACCTTGGAAGGTCCCTTCCAATCCAAACCAGTCTAGGATTCTGTGTAGTGGTATTAAGGTGATTTTTTGGTATAACTACAGCAGCATATGATTTGGAAAATAGAAGTATCTGTATTCTTTTGTCAGAAGAGTAAGAGAGCAAAAGCATGAACAACATTTATCAGAGAAAAAGGGGCCTCATTTTCAGTGGCCTTTGTGGCTGCTCTCAGCTTGACAGATTGGAAGCTTGTGTTAAGTCACGTTACTCATCTGTCTGCATGCTCCAGTCATCATGATCTAGTGGCCAAATCAAAGAAGGTCAGACCTTTTCTCCTAGATTGTTTTGGGGTGGTGGAGTAAAACAGGGGAGTGTTAGTCTCTGAAGGTTTCCTGATATTTGTTCTTTTAGCTTTTTGCTCCCTCCTGCTACTCCAGGTCAGCAAATAGGTCTTTAGAATCATGCACAATGAAAGATGTCTGCACACAAACCCCAAACTAAGGCAGTGTTTTTGGACTTGAGTTTAAAGCATTGTACTTATCCCTGCAGAGTTCCTCATCACTCTTGCAGAGACAGTGCACAGCATGAATTTGGGCCCTATGTGGATATAGCTGATGAACAAATGGCAGGGAGTGAAGCTTCTTTTTTCTAAGGCACAGTTTGTAACTGAGTGGTGTGGGACTTGGTTTGTCTTCCAAGATATCCTCTGCTGCCTGTGGTTATGGATTCACACTGCTGTCCTCCAGCACCACAGACATCACCAAGGTGTGGGGCATGGGCCTGAACAAGGACTCCCAGCTTGGCTTCCAGAGGAGCAGAAGAGATCCAAGTAAGGATTGAAGTGTTTTAAAGACTTACAGATAAATGGGATGTGGGAAACCTCCCAGTAAGGCGTGGGGAATGTCCAGGAGGCTTTGATAAAGAGTGTGAGGCTGTGCTTTCCTTTTTGTTTTTTGGTTAAGGTGTTGAATCTCTCTAGTTTGAGGGTAGGCAGTGTAGCAGGCTAGTTAACAAAATGATTTTGGCAAGGTGGTTCACTCATTCCTCTTGCCTTTGCACCTATAAACCAGTTTCCTTTCCCAGAGTCAGTGGATTTTTTACTGAAGCTGTAGGGATTGTTAGTTTAATACAAAACTCCATTTTGAAGGAAAACCATGGTTTTGACTCATTCTGTCTTATACCAGGTTCCCAAACACATGGGAGATGATGATTTCTGTGCAGAACATTCTGCCTAAGACCAATATGAATCCCAGAATCCCAGCATGCCAGGGGCTAGAAGGGACCTCTGGAGATCATCCAGGCCAACCCCATGCTCCAGCAGGGTCACCCTCAGCAGCTTGCCCAGGGTCACCTCCAGCTACCTTGGGAATCTCTCCACACAAGGACACTCCACAGCCTCTCTGGGCAGCCTGGGCCAGGGCTCCAACACCCTCACACCAAACAAGCTTCTCCTCCTGCTCAGCTGGAACCTCCTGGCTTCCAGTTGGTGCCCAGTGCCCCTTGGCCTGTCCCTGGCCACCACTGAGCAGAGTCTGGCCCCAGCCTCTTGCCCCCAGCCTTCAGCTCTTGCTGGGCATTGACAGCCTTGAGCTCTTGCTCAGCATTGAGCAGCTCCCCTCTGGGGCTGCTCTTCTCCAGGCTCAGCAGCCCCAGGGCTCTCAGTCTTTCCTCCTTCCTCTTCCTAGCCTCTGCTGGACTCTCTCCAGTAGTTCCTTGTCTCTTTGGAACTGGGCAGCCCAGAACTGGAGCCAGGACTCTAGTTGGAAAACATGATCTTATTTCACTTACAGAATGTGTCTAGCTGTTTGGATACATTACTCCATAAGCAATTGGGAGAAACTGAAGCCCTTGCTGAGTGTCCAGTGTTTGGCAGGATCTGTTGGAAGTGTGGTGCAGATCAGTGGGATTGCTGCTGCTGCTCCTATTGAACTTCCCACAGATGAGCTTCCTGGGTCATCCTGGATACCTGCTAATGTATTCCTGTAGGTGCTTCATTTCCAGGGGACTCTGCAACCTTCTGACTTTCAGAGGGTTCTGTTTCATGCTGTAACTTAGCTGTTTTTAAGTGGAACTCCTGACATTTTACCCTCCTCTTCCTCAACCAGCCCATTGCTGCTTTTCTCCAGATTCCCTTAGCTATCAGTGGTGATCAGCACAGGTCCCAGTAGCTGGTGGTGTTCTGCTGGAAGGAACAGTGAGAGAGGGAAAGGTTTTTTTGCTTTAACTTCCACATCCATTTGGACAGAGCTAAACTTGGCTGCCTTTCTGGGAGGCAGGCTCCCACCATTTGCAGACAGCCACTTGTGATGCCTCTCCTCACATCAAATAGTATCTTATTGTACAAGGATATGTGCACATATCCTGCTTTTCTCTTTCTGATTGAAGGCAATGAGAACTAGTTAAAGCACTGCTACATGGGAGCAGAGCACTGCTTTGGGTCTTCTGGGCTTTGATCTCACTTGTTAGAGAAGCTTTCTTTGATAGTGAAGCTTTTTAACCTTAACCTTTTCCCTAGTACTGATTTATGTTTTGCTGTTCTTGTTCCTTTTCCTTTTTTCTTCCCAGTTCAGAGCACCTGATTACATATTCTCCAAGTCACTAAGTCTTCTTTTTCCAGCACAGCCTGTCATTTTCTTCTGTAAATGTTAGATCTCTTATCCCCTCTGGAGCCAGGCTAGCTACTGTATCTTGCATTCCTTTCTTTTCTACTGGAAGGGCCTTTAATCTCCTGTTCTTTAAACCTGAAGCCCTAAAATGTTTTTGTTCACCTCTCTGTGATTGCTGCTGTTGTACCTTGTCTGCAGTAGCCTCAGTTGCACAGAGTGCTTAGTTTGTGCTAGGTGTTAAGCTCTCCAGTAATCCAGCCTTACTCACCAAGGTGCTTGGAACATATGGTTTCTCAGTGCTGGCCACCTGGAGCCTCACTAACAGTCAGCCTCTAGGAGTGGTGGAGTGTGGATTAGGCAGGGATTATGGACTTCAAGCAGCCCTCTGGCTTCTAACTGCCTCCCCTGGGAGTCCCACTCAGCCTTTTCCTTTGGCATTCTAAAATACCTCTGCTTTTGTAACAGAGTAGAAGTGAGTGTGTGCATGTCCATTACAAATACCTGATGGATTTGCTTTTTGGAAGCTCCTGACCTGTTAACCTTCTCTCTGCCTTAAGCCAAGGGCTATGAATATGTCCTGGAACCATCCCCAGTTCCATTACCACTGGAGAGGCCTCAGCAGACAAGAGTCCTGCAGGTGTCCTGTGGGAGAGCTCATTCCCTGATCCTGACAGACAGTGAAGGAGGTACAGTATTGCTTGTGCTGCTGACAAGGGACACCTGACTCTGCTTTTATTAGAGCTCTGACCAAGATTGTCTGCTGTCCTTTAGAGCCAGACCCCAGATGGGCTGTCTGCACTGTCACTGGGACTCAGGTAGCTGCTGGCCTTTTTGGGATTGCTCCCTAGAGGAGCCCTGAGCTGATAACCATGTGTTGAGCTCTGCTTGGCTCAAGCTGGAGATGTGTTGGAAGCTTTTCCACTCCAAGTGTTGCAAATCTGATTTGTTTATCTAGCCCCAGGCCTCAAGTGTGGCCTGTTAGTCTTGTTCAGCCAGTTGTGGTTCTGAATTCACTTTGGGATGGCTCTGTGCCTTCCCCTTCAAGCCCCAGAGTGCCTCATTTCTAAAAGTCATTAATTAATGGGCTTTTAATCAGAAGATCCTGCTTTTGAATTGGCTTTCCACATCTCTGGGAATTCCTGGTGCAGTGGCTTCAGTGCTGTGCTGAGTGATCCAGTGCAGCTTCTCAGTGGGGGTGAGCTGCTTGGTTGGTGATTGAGTGCTCCTGTGGGAGCCCTGATCTATTCCTGAGTCTCCTTGGCAACAGTGGGATGAAGGAGGCAATTACTGAGGAACAGCCAGTGGGCTTCAGGTGCTGAGGATACTGCTGGGATATTGGTGACAAAAAGGGGTTCTGTCACTTGAATTGAAGTGGGATTGGCTTGAAGAAAGCTTATGCCCACTTTTCCAGTACTGTATTGCACCTTTCCTGCTGAGGACTGTCTAAAAGTGTTTTGTGTCCCTGCCAAGGAGCTCTGAGGGGACTGGGCAGTAATAAACCTCCTGCATTTTCTCATCCTGTTTCAGTTTTCACCATGGGGAACAATGCTTATGGACAGTGTGGCAGGAAGGTTGTGGAGGATGAGACTTACAGGTGAGAAGCCCAAGCTCCTCAACTTCCTTCATGTTAAAAACATCAGTGGATGAAAACAGCCCTACAGAACAGCCTGGAAGGGGGAAAAAAATATCTGTCAGGATAAGGATGTCATTTCCAAAGGAGGAGTCCAAGAACAGGCTCTTATGCTGCAGGCTTTACACCCAGGCTGGGCACTGGGACTCTTCTGACCACAGTCAGAGAAAGCAGAAGATGTCAGGATGTGACAGTTTTTGCAGAGCACAGTGAGAAAACTCAACCTTCCTCTATTGCTTCAGGTGTTAGTAGTCAATCTTTCTCCCTTTAGCCTCTCAGAGTGCCAGTGCTGTGTCTCAGAGTGTTAGAAATGCCATTTCATGATGAAAGAGGCATCCTTTTGGGGAATCTCTTTGCTGTAACTGCCTTTGGCTTTGTAGTTCTTTTCCTTTACAGGTTTTTTGTGGGCCACACCAAAGTATAGTCTCAAAATGCTGTGTAAGATAGTAGTGATGTAAGTGGGTAGTGGGAACATGTTGAAAGTTGCTGATTCCCTGGCAGGGCCTAGAAGAGATCTTGCTCATTGCTCTCTCTGTCATCCACAAGATCTGGCCTGTAGAGTTTTAAGAAAACAGCTGTAATTTAACTAGCTTTTTTCTGTCTTGCTACCAGAGAATTCCTGGCTTTGTGAAAGAGTGGCCTGGATGTTCACACTGCAGTGTCTGTGCTCTGGGATATCTGGTTAGTCTCTAGTTAAGTGCAGGGTTTATCTAGGTGCTGCAGTGTTTTCTAGTGCCTGAACCCATTCTAGACTAGGCAGTGTGTTTGGGGATTGCTCCCACCCCCAATTCCCAGGAGAGGTTAGCTTGAAACAGTGACAGTTTAAACAAGAGAATGCCAACTTGCTTTCCTTCCTGTGCAGTCATTTTCCAGTGTGACTGTGCTCTTGGAATCTAAAAGACAGCATGTGAAAGAGTCTGTCTTGTAATAGCAAAGTGGCTTTCAGGTCTACCTTTACCTTGTTCTGTTGCAGTCCTCTGAAATCCTCTGTGTTGCCTTTTCTCTTCTTGGTGCTTGCTTGGTGGTGCCCAGTGAAAGCCATCTCATTCACCAGCTGAAGGAGTTTGACAGCACAGTGGTCCAGGTAGGGAGATCATCTGAACTGAATTCTGGAGGTGGATGGAAAACTGGCTGAACAGCCAAGCTCAGAGGGTGGGAACCATTGGCACAAGGACTAGTTCCAACACAGGAACTGGTGTTGTATCCCAGGGTCAGTACTGGGGCTGAGCTGTTTACATTGTTCCCTGATGGTCTGGATGATGGGGCAGAGTTTGCAGCTGACATCAAACTAGGAGAACAGCAGAGAGTGGTGGAGAAGTGGGCTGACAGGAACCTCGTGGAAGCCAGCAAGAGAAAGGGCAAAGTCCTGCCCCTGGGGAGCAACAGCCCCAGGCACTGAGTTGACTCTGAGCCAGCAGACTGCCCTTGCTGTGGAGAAGGCAAATGGTATCCTGGGCTTCAGTAGGGAAGTGTTGGCAGCAGGTGAGGGGGAGGTGGCCCTTCCCTTCTGCTCAGCACTGCTGAGGCCATGCTTGGAGAGTACTGTGGCCATTTCTGGGCTTCTCTGGAGGGACAGGAACATCTGGAAAGAGTCCACAAAGGGCCAGTAAGGTGCTGAAGGAACTGGAGCATCTCTTCTGTGAGTGAGCTGGGGCTGTCTAGCCTGGGAAAGAGAAAGCTGGGCAGTGCCCAGTGACAGGACAAGAGGCAGTGGGCACAGATGAGTTTGCATCTGAGCCTCAAGAGACACACTTTTACCTTGACTGAGCACTGAGGCAGAGGGCAGCAGAAAAGCCAGGTACAGGAGCAGTTCACTACCATGTCTGTGCCACTGTAGCAGTACTCTGTGGGCAAACATTGCTCCTATTCCATGCAGCATCCTAGAGTGCAAGGGCCATTCTTTGAGGTCCATGTGATGAGAGTGCACAGCCTAGGGATGGTTGGGGTCAGGCAGAGAAACTCCTGTTTGAGGAGTTGTCATGATTTGATTCTTGTTTCAGAGGGGGCTGAATAATTGCTACCTGTTTGTGCTTGGGATGACAGCAGTTCTATGCTTAATGGTCTTGGTAGTCACTCTCTTTAACTGGTGGATTAAATTCCTTTCATCTTTGGGTAATGTTTAATGATCTGGGCTTTAATTCCTGCCAAGCCTGTGGCAGACATGATTGCTGCTTCCACAGAAATATCCATTGGAGAACAGATGTGTTCCTAGAGTGCTTCCATGGCAAGGAATCAATAGCAGTTTGCAGCTGGCATTGAGAGCCATGTGGTAGCACTCTGGGAAGGGAGATCTCTTGTTTACTCTTTGCTGCTTTATTGTGTTGTGCTGCTGAATTGAGCTTCCTGTTAACTAGGCCTTGTTTTGGGTCTTGGAACAAATCAACTGCAGCATCACTTGCCACAAAGAAAATTCCACTCTTGTCTGTACTGTATTCATGCTGTTTTTAGCCTTCCCTGTCTGCAGAGCCATTTGGTGGAGGGAGAAAAGGCAAAATCTGAGCTGATGAACATTGTAGATGTTCATGGCTCAATTTGTCTTCTGTTAAATCACTTCTGAACATGTGACCTGTCCTGACCAGCTCTGCCTCTCCCTTTGTGTCCAGGTTGTGTGTGGCCAGGACCACAGCCTGTTCAGAACCAAGAAGGGTACAGTCTATGCCTGTGGATGGGGAGCTGATGGACAAACAGGTAGGGGCTCAGCTCAGCCTGCATTTCAGTGGATGGATGGATACAGCAAGCTGTCCAAATTCAGACCTTCTTGTCCATGGGTGGACAGAAAGGGGCTGGTATGTTTCCAGCTGTGTGCAGATGTTCTCAATGCTCTTGTCTAAGCCAGTGGAGACAAAGCAGTTCAGATGTAGAGCAGCTTTAGGATACCAGCCTGGCATCTGGAGAATGCCTGCTGTTTAAAGCTTGGGAGAGGGTGTGGAAGTGGCATGGGAGGGGGGAGCTCCCTGGTTCTGTGTCTTCCTGATTCCCATTTCAGTGTCTGGTTTACTTCTTGTTCTTTTTGACCTGACAGAGACCTTTGGCACCTCCTGTTGTCTTAGCACAGGATCTGTGGCCAGGCCCTTTTTCTGGTGGCTTCTACTGCCAAACTTGAACTTCCTCACAGTCCTTCCTACTGTTTAGTCCTGCTGCTGCTCCTGAAGCTGGCTTCTTCCCATGCTTCTCTTGTGCAGGCATAGTGTGGCTTGTCTTGTTTCTGTCATCTGCATTCTGGCAGCTCTTTGTCATGTAAAGTGTCTGTGTCCCAGCCTCTTCTGCCACTTCACCTGCTGTGTCTAAACTGACTGCAGCATGCTGCCACTCATGGCTCCCCTTGCAGAAGACAGGATGCAGCCAGTCTGTGAAACTTCACCTCTGTTGGGCTATCTCCCTGCCTTGCTCACTGCTCTCTCAAAACCTTTGGTCCCTGTAGACAACAGAGATGAGACTTATTTTCCAGGTGTGATTGTCTCAAGTTGTTTTGTGCTTAGCTTTGGCCAGCAGGACTGGTGTTTGTGGCTGCTTGGCCATTGAAGCTCACAGTTAAGAGACAGAGACAGGTTTATTTTGGAGGAAGGGTGATGATAACATGATGGTAACAGGACAAAATGGTCCTGTGTAGGTGTTAAAAGTTAGTCTGGGGGGGAAAAAAACCCAACCCAACCCTCTTGGTCATCTCTCTGCTTTTTTCCTTTCAGGTCTAGGACACTACAACATCACCAGTGTTCCTACTAAGCTCCAGGGTGACATTGCTGGAGTGAACATTGTGCAGGTCACCTCCTATGGGGACTGTTGTCTGGCTGTTTCAGATGAAGGAGACATCTTTGGCTGGGGAAATTCAGAATACTTGCAGTTGGCATGTGTGACAGAAACCACACAGGTCAGTTGGCCCAGGGGCCTCTTTTGACAGGTTTCAGTTCAGCTGCTCCACACACTGGAAAACTCCACACTTCTCCTTGTTCTGGGTTCATTTGGCAGCAGTAGGAAGCAATGGAACACCACTAGCAGGGTGCTTTTACCTATGCTTACAAAGCCAATCTGTCTGAAATGCTTGTACAGCTTTAGGGCAGTATGGTTCCCTGCTGTTGATAGGCAAAGATTTGTGTCCCCTCACCCTGTCTTCTCCTTTCTCCATCCCATGAACTTTCCACCAAATTGAGGTCCAGTTTGAGTGCTTGTGCTGGCTTCAGGACAGGAATTAGCTGAGTGATCCTGCTTTGAGGATGGTGCTGGTCCTGATGACCCTTGGAACCCTTATGGTGGTGAATGTTCACCTGAGTTCCAAACAAATCCAAGTCATTCCCAGCTAAAAGTTGTTTTGGAGCAAAGTGATGTGGAGCCAAAGTGCAGAACTGACTTGACACTGAGCATTGTAGTACTGAGGGAATTAGGCAAATGGTCTCCTCTTAGTGCAGGAAACCCAGGCAGGGAGTTAACTGATTCTCCAGCTACTCTTGGCAGAAGGCTCAGAGCAGACACAGTTGCACTAGTGTGGCTTTAGTAACACTGGCCCCTTTGTTTCCCTCTCTTCTGGGCCTCTCCTGACTAACTCCTGAGACCTCTAAGGCCTGCAGACAATGAGCAGGTTCAGCAGTGCAGTGCTTTTCTGACTGGGTGCTGAAGGGAGCTGAGAGAGGTTTGAAATGGGAATGACAGGATGGCCAAAGTGAGAGCCTGAGGTACAACCCAGATAAAGTCCCCACTGTGGAATAGGAGAGCAGGATATTCATTCCCTGTGAAATCTGAGCTCAGTCTTCCTCTGTTTCTGTTGTGTTGGATCAAATAAGAGTCATTTTCTCTGCCTTTTTTTTCCTCTCAGCCTAATAAATTTCATGTAGTGTTTTTGGGGTTTAATCTTAGGCCTTGTTCTTCTGTTATTCAGGCAATAAAGGTTGTCTGTGTTAGGAATTCAGTGTCTGTCAGCTCCAGCCAGGACTAGAGAATGAATTCAACATCTGTGTCTACAGTTTACCTTGTCTCTAACAACTCTCTCATAACCTCCCCCAGGTGAATGTGCCCAGGCATCTGCCATTCAAGGTTGGGAAGATAAAGGAGGCTGCCTGTGGAGGCACTGGCAATGTTGTGCTCACAGGTGAGTTCTCTTCTGCTGTTTCCCCTGCTGCAAGGCCATGCAGGAGGTGGTTGTAATGTCAAGGAGCAAGCATCCTGTTTACTGGCAACAGGAAAGTACTGGCTCTTCTGAGGGAAGCTGGGAGACTGAGAAAGCAGTGATTTAAGAAGGTACATGTTGTTCTCACTAGTCCCAGAGCACTGCTGCCACTCTGTGCTGTGCTGAGCCCTTAGGCAAAGGGCAGCCTGGTTGCTGCTTATGGTTCTGATCTTGTGGGCCACCTGTGGCCTATCACAGAATCACTGAGGTTGGCAGAGACCTCTTAAGATCCTCAAGTCCAACTGTCAGCCTGTCCCCAGCATGCCACTAAACCATGGCTCTCAGGATCTGTTGTTTGAACAGTGATGAAGATGGATATAGGGAGGAAGTAAGGCAACACTTGAGGGAAAGAAGAGCTCTTCAGGCTCCAGATAAGTCTTGACATGTAAATAAATCTGGATAAACTAGGCTGGAAAGTAGAGAGTTGTGAGAAGAGGGAGACTGCAGCAGGCTCCTGAGTGAATGCTGCTTTGGGCTGCCAGTGGCCAGGAGAGCACAGCTTGAAAGTCAGTGAGCAGAGGCACGAGGGGAGGATTGTGCTGCCTTTCTGAAGGATCATCTCAAGGAGGATGTTCATCTAGATGCTATGGTGGTTGTGTTGACAAGATACTGGAGCTTGTAGCATGAAGGGAGCAGAACTAGCAGCCACAGCAACTTCCCCTGTCTTATGCTGTCCAGCTGCTGCCTTCCCCAGACACCCAGCTGAAAGCAGGACGCTAGGCAGAGTGAGGAGCCTCCTGCTGCTTTGGCCATGCCTCAAAAGGGAAAACAGGGACAATGAAACCCTCAGCCCCTGTCTCATCAGGCAGTAAGCTGTAGCATTTTAGCCAGCCCACACTGTGTTGCCATTATTTCCCCAGGAAAGTTTTGCCTCTGAAGCTTGATCTGCTTGCAGAGCTTAGGGAAACTGAAGACATTTGGATGGGGATGCATTGTTTGCAAAGTCAAAAGGCTGCTCTGGGAGGAAGGAAAACGTCCCTTTGGATCTGATAAACTCTTGGGCATGGCATGAATTTCACAAGCAGAGATTCTCTGACAGAATGTGTTCTTGTTGTAATACAGAAGAAGGAAATGTTTTTGTCTGGGGCTATGGAATCCTTGGGAAAGGCCCAAAGCTCATGGAGACAGCAGTGCCAGAGCTGATCCCACCCAGCCTCTTTGGCTGCTCTGACTCCAGCCCGGACACCCGAGTCGCTCACGTTCGCTGCGGCCTCAGCCACTTCGCAGCCCTCACGAGTAAGTTCCCAGTCCTTCTGCCGCGGGGAAGCCACGGTGTTAGCACTTAAAAGGAGAAGCAAACAAAAGGGACCCATCTTCCTTTGAACCAGGAGCACCTTGGAAGGGCAACAGGAGGGGCCCAGAGCACGGTACCACTGTCAGCATGGTTTCACATGCTTTAATTAGAAAGTGTTATTCCAAAGCAAACAATCAATTCCTCTCAAAGAGGAAACCTGGGAAGGGTTTTTCATTGCCTTGCACAGAGTCAGTCAGTCACTTGCACTTGATCCCATAAATTCCTGTTGCTTCTAGATGGACAAACTAAACCAGTCTCAGTCAGAGCTAGATGGCAGAGTCATTACAGAGAGCTAGCAATCTGAGGTGGGAATCCCTACACCCTTAAGGTGCAAAGGGGGTGTGTGATACTCTTGGGAGGTTCACCCTGTACTTGGTAAGCAGCCTTTAAAAGAAGTTTGGGCTTGGAAACTCATTGCAAAATGGGCAGCAGAGGGCAGCAGTGCAGAAAGTCAGGTACTCGGTAGGGAAAGTAATCGTTTGCTGGTGAAAAGTGCAAGGTGCCGAGGTGCTTGGTCCTTCCTGGGGCAGTGGTATGCCAGACACCATCAGGCTGTGTGCTTGGAGCTGCTCCACCCCTGATATTCAGGAAGCATTAGCAACTGTGTTCAGTTCAGTTGTAGTTCTGCTTCAGATTGTGGTTTGGTTGTCTCTGCTCTGGGGCTGATCTGGCCACTTGCTGAGGAGTTTAGAACTCTCTAGCTCTGTTGAACACAAGCTTTTTCTTTTCCCTAGTTGTCACTAGAAAGCCACTTCTGTCAGGGAGCAGAATAAGGCCTCCCCAGGTGATGGCCTGGGACACGTTGCAGCTGTGCTGAGAGCTGCTGTGGGTCAGCTGTAACTGTCTCTAACCTCCAGCACACTGATTCACTTCACCCCAACTGATTCCCTGCAATCTTTTCTTGCTGCACTCTCCCTTCAAATACAATTCCAAAGCCAGAACTGGGAGAGGGGGAAGCAAAGGCTTGTGCCCAGAACTTGCTGCTTGGTCCTGCTCATTAGGCCTCATTTTCCCCAAGCACAAGCACATTTATTGTCCTTGGAACCAAACTCAGTGGCTTTCGTGCTGCATGTCTAACCCTTTATACTTCCAGGAGCACTGGAGCCACACTTGCCAGCAGCACAAATGGAATTCTTTCCTTTTAATGACTCTGCCCTATTTTGTTCTCTTTATTCCTGTTTTTTTTTCCCCTCCCCCCCTGTTTAGACAGAGGAGAACTGTTTGTATGGGGCAAGAATCTCAGAGGCTGCCTGGGAATTGGAAGGATGGAAGACCAGTATTTCCCATGGAGGGTAAGGATGGTAGCTGAAGCCAAGAGTATATTCTTTAGCTGTTCTTTCTTCTCCTGGGGGCAGGAAACATCATTTGCTGTGTAGTTCTGTTGAGTAATTTTGGAAGGAGTGGAAGCCTGGGTTCCACTGTAGAAGTGCTTTGGTTTCCAGAGCTGCTTGCATAGCCTGCTTAGGGATGGAGCTGTTCAGTACCATTTTCAGGCTGCTGTTTCAGATCCCCAAGCAGTGTCTGGTGATGTGCCATCACATCTGAACAGCTTTAACCCCCTCCTGTCCAGTCTTCTACCTGCTACCCCTTACAGCCTCTTCTTTCCCTTCTAATGTGCACATCACTGTTGGACATGCTGGAAGGAAACCCACTGGTATTGCTTCTCTGGGGCCCAAAAACCTGCATTACACATCTAAATGAGGGGAACCTTTTGGCTGTGGTGGTTAGACCATAGTGGCAGCAGGTCCACAGAGCAGTGGGCTTCCTTCCTCTGCTCCTCTTCCAAGCCAAGCAGCTCTGGTGGTGGGTGACTGGACTGTCTGTGTAGTTACAGCAGGAGATCCTTAGCCACTGAACTGTTTTCATAGCTGGTTTGCAGTGCTTCCAGTTCCACTCCCTTCTCTCAGATGGCTCTGTGAGCCAGACTCTGGGAGTGTAAGAGAGTCTTTGGCCCTGGAATTCAGCACTCAGATCTTCCCAGTCTCCAAGAAGGCCAAGTAGGAGAGGAGAGAGGCAATCAGTGGGACCACCCTGGAGGCCCTTTCCATGTGTCTGAACTCAGAGCAGATGTGTTTCTTCAGCATGCTTCCTTCTCCTCTTAAAAAATGAACAAAAAAAGACCCAACTCTGGAGCATTTGCCTAAAATCACATGGCTGTGGCTGAGTGGAGTTCCTGACTTCACCAAGTGTGGCACACCCAGCTTTCCCTGAGCGTGGACATTGAAAGATAGGCTCCCTCCAGCAGCTAACTGCTGCCTCCTGCCCTGGAACTAGCTGTCTCTCCTCTCTCTCAGCTCCCTTAGCTTGTAGCCTCTGCTTTCCTTGAGTGTGAGGTCAGTTTGAAGTCAGAGAGCTGGAACTGCACTAATGGCTGAGCTGGGTCTGCCCAGCATCAGGGAGAAGTGCCTTGGGCTGAGGTGAGCTTTTGCCTTGTGCCAGACCTTGCTGATGAGACAAGAGGCAAATCCTCCTGGTGCTTGGGCAGATCCTCTCCCTGCTGGTGCTCTCTTCTGTCATGCTGTCTGCTGCTGAACAGATAGGGAGAAGGTGGTGGCCTCAGCCTGTCTGCTGGTGAACCCTCTCTGTCTGTCCTTCCAAAGGGAGAAGGGGGGAACATTTCACAGCTCACTGCCCAAGCATGCCTGCTGCTGAATCCTCCTTCCTCTGGCTTTCACTGGTCCAAGTCCCTGGGAAACCAGCTGGCATGTCAGGCAAGAGGAGGATGAGAACTGGGAGAAACAGCAGGTGCAAAGAACCAGCCTGAGAACTAATCTGCTCTTGTGTGTCTGCTGCAGGTGACTGTACCTGGGGAGGTGGTGGATGTTGCCTGTGGAGTTGATCACATGGTGAGCCTGGTGAAGTCTTTCACCTAGTGGTGTGGATGATCCTCACCCAGCACTGTGCTAATATGGGAGGGACTTGCTCATGAGCTTCTGGAAGAGGAAGACATCCTGTGAAGCCAAGCAAGCAGTGCCTGTGAGCAGAGACAGCCACAGCAGTGCTGGCATCTCTGGCTTTGTCCTGGCTGCAGGAAGGAATTGCCTTCCCTGAAGGGAGGGGAAACACAAGAAGTGCTCTGGGTGGTTCATGATCAGCCTCCAAAGAGTCCCACAGCAGGTCAGTCCCTCTGCCTCAGGGAAGACTGGCACTAGATGAAGTCTGTAGCAGGGGACATTCACTGTGTGGGCTGTCACCAGCTCTGGGTTTGAGCCAAGCTGTTTCTCAAGGGAAAGGTTGGTTGGTTGATTGTTAAAAGTCATTTTGATGTGGAAAAGTCCAGCCTGTTAGAGCCCAGCACAGCTGCCCTTGGTGTCCAGCACCAGCTGTGGAAGCTGGATGCCCAGCCCATGGCCTGGAGGCAGAGGTTTTGCTCTTCCCTACCCCAGGCTGTGGCAGGCTTCCACCTGGGCTCTAAAGATGGACCAGCCAAGGAACACCTTTGTCTTGCTTGAAGGGGGAAAAGTACTGTTAAATAAGACAGCTTGGAAAGATAAATCACAGGCTGTCTTCTCTGCCCTGCCTGTGGAGGGACAGGTTGATGGTGACAGTAGCCAGCCCAGGTTGCTCAGGGAGGCAGGCAGGGAGTGGAGCTTGCTGCAGGGTTGGTGCTCAGGCAGTACCTTTGGCATCAGGTACTGATCACAAACCACTGCCTGGGATTTTTGGGGAGTCCTTGCACTCTTGCTGTCCTCAGGGTGGCTGTCACCTGCAAAAAGCCCTTCTAAAAGAGCCAGGCTTTTGGGTAGTGCCTTTCAGGCTGAACAGGGAGGAGGCAGAGCCTTGTTCCTTGGTACCTGCTTAGCAGAGCAGCTGTGGTGAGTGTGTTGAGGACAGAGTAGGGGTGCAGCAGGTGTCTCTAGCTGTAGGAGGCACTTGCCACATCTCTACTCAAGTGTGGGAAACTGTCTCCTGTGAAATAGCCTAAGCAGCAGGGCAGAGCTGGGTCATTTGTCTCTGTGTGGGATACTCTTACTGTGTCAATTATTTTGGCAAAGTCCAAGCTAATAAAGTGATTGCTTCTTATAGAAAGTCTTTATCAGGAGTTGTGGAATATTCTTGAGTTTGGCTTCACACCTCAGCTGTGCACTGTCTTGCACTCTGCATTTAAACTGAAGCAGTTTTGTTCCCAGGGATGGGACAGGAAACCTCTTCTGTCATCTCAGCCACCTCCATACCTCTGTCTGTGGGCCCAGGGGACATGGTGTGCTCACATCTTGGCTCCATTAGCCAAGTTCTGTATCAAATCTGTTGTGTAATTCCCAGCACTCAGGGGGGTGAGCTCTGCCTTGATGAAGGTTATTGCATAAAGGGCAGGAAAGGTGAAACAAGGTCCCCAGGAACAGAGACAGGCACCTGAGCTGTTGGTAGGGTTCCTCTGGAAGTGCTGCTGTTCAACTGTGGCAGACCTTTGCTGCTGTGAACTCCTGTTGAGTTGCCTTTAATTTATCCCTTCCTCTACATGCAGCTCAGGCAACTTCAGCTGCCCAAATATGTCTTGTTGGCCTCAGGGGGGAAGCTGTGGCCTTTTCACAGGAGGAAGCTTATTACAGCACTGAAAAACAGATAGAAAAACTCTAGTGAAGAGATGTTACCAACCATTCCCTGGGTGGATATTGCTGCTCTGGGGTGTGTGTGCTGAGAGCACCTCAGCAGCTTTTTATCTCCACCACCCCAGCCCTCACTGCAGACCCTTCCCTCCTCTGTGGGCAGCACCTGCTGCTCCCTCTGGGGCCATCCTGGGTCCAGGTGGTCTCCAACAGCAGGATGCAGCTTGGGGAACACAGACAGAAGATGAGCTGGGGCCAGGTGCAGTTACAGAGAGTGTTGGTGGGGCTTTTGGATCTGGAAAGCTGAGGATGTGGGTGAAACTTTGCCAAGCCCTAGCTAACAGCATTGCTGGGGCAGCACCTTTCCCCCCACTTACTTCTCTGGAGCTAGGAAATAACCCAAACAAATGTTTGCTTGAAGAAAAAGAGGTTCAGAAAACAGCAGAATAAATACTCTCCCTATTCCCCCACCCCTTCCCTGGCAGAGGGAGCCACAACTGGGGAGCTTTATGCAGCTCCTGCCTCCTGTGAGCAATGGAGCCAGGGCCTGCAGGAGCCCTGCCATGGTGGAATGAGCCCAGGTCATCCCAGGCAGGTGCTGGGAGGCAACTTTGCATCACTTTGTCCTTCAAAGTATGGCAAATGAGCTAGCCCAAAATACACCTGCATCCCTAAATATACCTGCAGTGAGAGGGGTTACAGGCCAGGGACACACACAGGGAGCAGCTCAAATTAGAACTCAAATAACCTGCTTGATTTCTGCATTGATTAGCAAGAGTAATTTGCCCTCCAAACACCACTGTGCTGTTGGCCTTGGCTTAAAATAGGCTGAAAGCTCCTGAGGAGAAGACACTTGCACAGGGCCATGGCCATGCACAGCTCCAGGCAGGAGGCAGACCAGCCTCAGCTCTCTGACAGGGGGCCTGGAGGGGGCTGCAGGAGGGAAGGGGTGAGAAAGCCATGGCCCTGCAGCCCTGGGAGCACCAGCACAGCAAGACTGGGCTTTGTCTGAGCTGCCAGACTGGGACTAAAACCCAGAAAGCAGAGAGAGGATTTTAGGCACCTGCTACATTACAGCAAACTCTTTTCTCTACAGGATCCTTCAAAAACAAATGACTCAGAGAGCTAATAATTAGCCAGAAGCACTCCAGATACTCCTGAAATGACAGATTCCTTTGCCATGACTCAGCAGAAGCTTTTTTTTGGTCCTGTTTTTTTTCTGCAAGGGGCTGGATCCCACTCCCAGTGCCCAAGAACCTCCTGAAGAAGGGTGGGATCCTGGGCATGGAAAGGAGGAAAACCACTAATGCTGAATCCTCTGAGGGTGTGCAGTGTCTTAGGGCTCTGGGCAGCAGGTTAGCAGCCTAAATCCTGAGGAGTTACCCTAAGACAGCAATGGTTTTTGGGAGGGTGGCTGCAGGCAGGGCTGAGCTGATTGTGTGGCAGTGCCTGTGTTGATTGGGGTTTATTAATGGATGGAATTCTTGAGGCAAGGCTCTGCATGAAGGCTGCATTCCAGATGAGCAAGCCCACACTGAATTCTTCCATCAGTGCTCTTGCAGTTGACCAGAAGAGTCAGGAATGGGTTACACTGTGCTTAAAAACAATAAAGGAGATGCTTTTCCTGATCACAGTGTCTGTAGAAGAGCTGCTTCCCTTTAAACAGCCAGAGTAAACTGTTAGACCTCTGCTCATCTCACTGGGTTTTCTTGTTGTGTTCAGCTCCTCCTTGCTGAGAAGCAGGTGGCCATGGCACTGTGCAGCCACGTTGCTGACCAAGACTTGGGCAGCACAGTCAGGCTGAGAGGAGCTGACATTGCTCCAGCCTTGAGGAGGTGCAGGGCTCAGGGGATGCTCTGGCAGGGTCTCTGCTGGAGCTCTCCAGCCTCCCCAGGCAGCTCCCAGGCTTCTGTGAGCAGGTAAAACTTAAGTCTTGCATATACATAGAACTGTAGATCCATTAAGGTTGGAAAAGGCCACTGAGATCATCAAGCATCAAGTCCAACAACCCCATGCCACTAAACCATGTCCCTAAGCACCACATCTAGATGGTTTTGGAACCCCTCCAGGGATGGTGACTCCACCACTGCCCTGGGCAGCCTGGGCCCATGCCTGACAACTCTTTTTTTGGGGGGAAGAATTTTTTTGTACCTAAACCAACCTGGCACAACTTGAAGCCATTTCCTCTTGTCCTATCATTTGTTCCTTGAGAGAGGAAGCCAAATCCCCCCACACCCAGCTCCAGCCTCCTTTCAGGGAGTTACAGAGAGTGAGAAGGTCTCCCCTGAGCCTCCTCTTCTTCAGGCTAACCAACCCCAGTTCCCTCAGCTGCTCCTCACAACACTTGTGCTCTAGACCCTTCCCCACCTCCCTTGCCCTTCCCTGGCCACACTCCAGCTGTATCCCACCAACTCCTTACTGCAAGGGACTAGGATAGGGCAGGTTTGGTGGCTCCCAGAGACCAGCTGCAAGATGGAGAAGATGATGGCAGGTACCATCTCTAGGAGGTAAAATCCACCTGCTGACAGGTGTGGGATACCAGTGAGCCTTGGCCATGTCTTCTTGTCCCTCCTAGATGGATGAATGTAGGCAAAGGGCACTGGTGGGAGTAAGACCAAGGCCATATGGTGAAAAAGAAAAAGAGAGCTACATCTTCTGGACAAGGCCAAGCTCTCCTTTATTGTCATCAGTTTGATCAGTACAAAAGCAGGCAGCATGTTTCACTTTTTATCCTTTTTCATTTGAAGGAACACTTTACAAAGTACAAAATAGACTGTCATGTCTTCTGGAACACGAGGATTTGTTTCTCTTTCCTTTGTTTGGTTTCCCCAGACAGTACAGGAAGCTCAGCTCTTCAGCAGAAGACCAGCAAAGTAAAGCAGCAAGTGCACTTGCTGGGAAAGCAAAGCATCCACTTCTCAGCTCCACACCATGCCCAGAGCAGGAGCCTCAGTTGCTGCCAACACTACTCTGCCCCATGGGGGTAACATCCCTGCCATGAAGGCCACCAAGGCTTTTGGGCTCCCCTATGCCTTGTGCCCCTGAGCTGCTGCCCTCATCTGCAGTGCATGGTCCCACCTAGCACAGCCACAACCAGCAGCCTCCTGACAGCCTGGGCCAGGGTGTGCAGCCAGGGTGGACTTCCCCCTGACCCCCCAGGCTGTATGCATTAGTCTAGTAATCAAAGTGGACAAAATACACATTGTTTTTTGCTCCCTCCCCAAAGGAAAGGCTCCTGTGGGTTTTCTGAGGCAGGAGAGGCTGCAGGAGGTCAGGGTGCCCAGGGTTCCTTGCATCCCCAGCCTGACTTCAGCCAGCCTGCGGGGGGCTGTCTGAGGCTAGAAGTGGCATGTCACTTGCAGAGATAACGATACCTAAAGAGCTTCTTTAAGGAAGGGGCTAAAGCCTTGTGTTTCCTCCCTGAGCTGCCCAACGTGGCCGTTCCCAGGAGCTGGGAGCAGAGAGGCTGAGCCTGGGTGGAGCTGGGCAATCACTACACCAGGAGCCTCTCTGCTTACTTGGCAGTTCCAGACATTTGGGTCCATGGCATCTGGGGCAATGTGGGCTCCTTCCCAAGTCCAAAACAAGGGAGAAAGAGAGAAGTCTTGGTCTTGTTCACTGTGAAGTGGTGATGCACTGTGGCTGTGGCAAGGGCTGACCCCAACCTGTCTGGCTCCAAACGTTCCCAATGCAGTGGAGTTAGTGTAAACCACCCTGACCCTGCAGGGACACAGCTCAGTGCATCTGAGCCCAGAGAACCAAACCTAAAACCTCTTCCTAAGCACTGATGAAGATGCTGAAGCTCCCTCCAGGCAACACTCCCTCCTCATTAACCCTCCTGGGTGCAGGAGCCAACCCCAAGCTGTAGGAGCACAGCTGGACACGTTTGTGTGGTGGGACTGCAGAGCCAGAGTGTGTTCTGTGGCACTGAGACCCCAAACCCCAGCAGCACCAGGACCTGCTGTCACAGCTTGTGGGTGGGAGTGGGTGAGCATGGGCACCAAATGAAGGTCCTCAACCCCCTGCCCCTAATTTTAGTGAAAGGAAGGAGAGAACAAGCTGCCTGGGGAGTTCATGGAGAGAGAGAGGGAGCCAGGCTCTTCCAAAGGCTGAACTGGAGCAGCCAAAGCCCTGAGTCACTGCTTGGTGGCCACCTTCTCCCCTACCTGTCCCCAGAGCTGTGGCCAGATGACCACCTGGGTCAGCAGCATGAGCACCCTCTTGCTGTCACTGCCATCCCTGGCTGCCACAGAGGCAGTGTGGAGGAGGAGGAGAAGGAGAAGGAGGCAGATGTGCTGGCAGAAAGCATGGTGCTAAGACAAATCAGCTGCTCCTCAGCTTCGTGCCCCATGAAGCCCCAAAGCCAAGCCTGCAGCCCATGCTCAGGAGAAGGACAATGAGAGGAGTGACCCAGGTCCAGGCAGTAGGGACAGGGCCACACTGGCTGCAACACTGAGCACAGCCCTGGGCTGGCAAGAGGCAGGTGAGTGCCATCCTCCTCCCTCCATTGCCAAGCCCCTAGCCAAGCTCTAGCAGCACTTCACTGCAGTTCTCACACCTCTGCTAGCAATGGCTATCAGATTAGCAGGATTAGTTTTAGCAGCAGCAGCACTGAGGTTTTTGGATGAGAGGCAAGGACAACCCTGGCTCCAGCACAACCAGCAGCACTGGGAGCAGACTCTTCCAGTGCTTCTGGGGAGCTGTGCAAGCACCCCAGCCCCTGTCCCAGGGACATTGATGTACTCACTCCTCTGTTCCCCACTGCTACCAAAGCACTTCACAAATGCAGAACAAATAAAAACCCAGAGGAAGGAAGAACTGAGATGGCTCAGGCCCCAAGGGGCTAGAAGAGGGGATCCTGGAGGGCAGGGACAGGAGGATAGAGAGAGCCCATGATTCATCTTCTGATACTGTGATCAAACCAAACCAAGGTGAAGGCCATCAAGCTGAGCAGCCAGGATTACAGGAAACACCATGTGCTCCTCTTCAAAGCTCCCAACCCAGCACACCCTGCCCCTCCTCACCAGCACCCACCCACAGCCACACACCCCCAGGGCCAACACAGAAAGGAGACACTCCAAATTTAGGGACTTCTTCAAGGCCAGGAGCAGGTAAACAACCTCCCTAGGGTAAACAACCTCCCTAGGGCTGTGGCTGCAGATGACCTGCATGGCTGGAGGGGAGAGCCCTGAACCTTCTGTGCCCTGGGGGGTCTCCCCCTCTGCAGGTCACTCCTGTCTGAGGCAACACTGCTTGAGGATGGGTTGCAGTTGCAGCAGCACAACCAGCTCTCCAGGTCATTTCAGTGACCTCAAACATTCAAACTGGCCTTAAAAGCAATCACAAGAAACAGCTACAACAAAAAGGCTGTGGGGTTTTTGCCCAATGCATTCAACTCCTCTGCCCCTTCCTTCAGCTTCCCCCGGGAAGTTCTTACAGTCTTTTCACCAGCCACAAACTGCTTTCCTGCAGCCAAAGGGAAAAAAAATCTCTCCACATGCACTTCCAACCATCAGGAATGACTGTGCAGGGGCATGGAGGGTGAGGAGGGGCTGTCCTGCTAGGGCTGTTATCTCCTGTGTGACCTGCTCCCTACAGCAGCCTCCCAGCTGCCTGAGCCCTGGGGCTGCTCCAGCCTCTTTCGGCAGGCAAACAGGACTCAACTCCATCCTCTTTGTGGGGGCTGAAGGAGCACTTAATGCTGCCAGCAGCCATCCCAGCAAGTGGGGTGATGCTTCCAGCAGCATTCCCAGATGGGCCAGGGAAGCAGGTACCTGGGAAACAATGTTTTCCAAGTTACAAAAGTGCTAGTTAGGAATCCTCTGGGAAAAAGAAAATGCTCATTACTGTAACTGCAGAGAGCTGGTTTCAAAGCCCCAGAGGCTGAGAGAGCAGCAGGAAGCTGGGCAGGGCAGGGGGACCCTGAACCTCAGCCTCCGATAGCATCTTCCCACATGTGCCATGCAACAGAGACACTGCCTCTGCCATATGCATACTGGGAGGAAAAACACAACTACCCCTAAAGTGAAGGATGAAAGGGGTTTTTGGCATCACCTTTTAGGGTTGGAAGGACACCAGGAACAGTGCTGGGTCTGCCTGGAGAGGGACCCTCAGCAGCTGAGCAGCTCTGCTATGGCACAGGCAGAGGCCAGAGCTAAGAGAGCTAGGAGGGAAGTGCTTCCCCCCTTCAGCATTTCCATCCTGGCAGAGTTCTGCTGGGCAACTCTGGCTCTCTCCACTCCAAATCCACCCACACTTCAGCTACAACACTCTGCAGAAAGCTAAAAAAGGGAGGAAAACAAAACAACCAAAAAAACCCCAACCAACCCTATCCCTCCCCAAACACAAGGGAGCCCAGGGACTTACACAGGTGGTCTGCAAGCTCAGCACCCTTCATGCAGCTGAGCTGGGTTCAGCTGAGCTGAGCTGGGTGGGGTTGAGCTGGGCTTGGTGGGGCTGGGCTGGGCCTCAGCTGCAAAACTTCAGTGCTCTCAGCTGGGCTGAGCTGTGTGGGGTTTGTGCTCCCTCATGGTCAGGTCCTCAGCAAAGCCAGGGCAGGCAGCAGCAGCACAGGCAAACTGCCCAAAGGAGAAGCTGTTACATGTAAGCTGCAATGCCAAGGTAACATTCAGTCCTAGGCTTCAAAATACAAATTACCTTCCAACCCCAAAGGGGAAGTGGCTGGTGCTGTCTAGAGGCCAAGCAAGGGACATCTTGGCTATGGATGTTCCAAAGAGGGATGTTTACCTGCACACCTACCCCCTACAATTAGAATACACTTGGTTTCATGCATGCTTCCTTTATTTCCCCTGCTTAAAGCAGGGTCTGTGCATTGCTCCATGCTCAGCAGAGCTGCTGCAGGGTTTGCTGGGCAGCCTCCAGTGCCCAGCCCATGATGCAGAACCCTGCTCCTCACCTCTGCCAACTAGAGCTGCTGTTTCCACTGAGCTGGGCTTCAGGAAGATTCCATCAAGATAGAGGCCAAGGGATGGAAACCAGGGGGCTGAAGACAACAGAGTTAACTAAGGTTCACAGTTGAGTTTAGGGCTAGGAAGATGCTGAGGGCACTGGAGCAGCTCTGGCAGGAGGAAAGGCTGAGAGCCCTGGGGCTGCTTAGCCTGGAGAACAGCAGCCCCACAGGGGAGCTGCTCAATGCTGAGCAAGAGCTGAAGGCTGGGGGCAAGAGGCTGGGGCCAGACTCTGCTCAGTGGTGGCCAGGGCCAGGTGAAGGGGCACTGGGCACAAACTGGAAGCCAGGAGGTTCCAGCTGAACAGGAGGAGAAACTTGTTTGGTGTGAGGGTGTTGGAGCCCTGGCCCAGGCTGCCCAGAGAGGCTGTGGAGTCTCCTTGTGTGGAGAGATTCCCAAGGCAGCTGGAGGTGACCCTGGGCAAGCTGCTGGGGGTGACCCTGCTGGAGCAGGGGGGGTTGGACTGGCTGATCCCCAGAGGTCCCTTCCAACCCCAACCATGCTGGGATTCTGTGAGCACTTCCCTCCCAGATGTCCCTGGGAAGGTCCCAGAACCCTCACTGGGGATGTGCCCAGGTGCTTCTGCACCAGCTCAGTGGTGCCATGGGAACTGCTGCCCCTTGCCACACATGACCCATGCAGGGGACAGAGAGACAGACAGAGAGACAGACAGACTCATGGGGAGAAGGTATCTAAATCTGGCTGCAGATCTGCACAGCTCTGCCAATGCAAACACACCCCAGCACACACTCCAAAATGTAAACACTGTCTGGCAGAGGATTGCTGGGGTTTACTCTCTAGCAGATAATCAAAGTTTAATCCAATCCAACGTTTGCAGGCAGGACTGGAACAGGTAAGTGAGATGCCTTAAGCTGCTTACTGGAGATGCCCACAATAGTCATAAGGAACAGAGAGAAAAGAAATCCTCATCAGAAAATGATTTCTTGTCTATCCCCAAACACTGCTGGGAGACACCTTCACTTGGGAGGCAGCAGCTGCCACTCAGATTTGGGCTGAACAAAGCATTTCCTGATCAGAAAATAGGAATTACCCAGTGCCAGGACAGGAATGTTTGCTCTCAGGGAGCACTGACAGTGCTGACACAGGACCCAGCACCTTCTGCTCCAGTCACTGGCCTCCCATAGCAGGGAGTTTGCATTCCCCAGTAGCACAAGGGTGAGAAAACCCCCAAGGACATGACTAAACCCTTGAGCACAGCACCCAACAGCAGTGTTAGCTCAGAGCACACTCTGCTGCTTGGAGGCTTTCCCCCAGGGTGAGGCTGACCATCAGAAGATACTCTGAATACTGGAGGCTTGGCAGGGTTTGTGCCACCCTTGCTGGGATGGTGCTGCTGGGGCAAATGCATCCCCAGGGAATCACTGGGCTGAGGGCAGGGAGAGGAGGGCTGGGATTCAAGGAGGAATGAAGACACTTCAGTGTTCCCCCAGCAAAGAGCAAACCTGTGTACCCTCATCTCTGCACAACTGAAAACTCCTCTGCATCACTTGCTTCTCCAGCTACCCCTGCCTTTCTCCTGGCCTTCCCACAGGGACCTCTGCAGAGCCCTGACAGCCACAGCATGGAGATGTGCAGGAAGCTGCTGGGACAGAAGCAGGGATGCCCAGAGAGCAGAGAAGCAGGAGCAACACCATGGCTGCTGCAAGCCAGCATGGACTGGAGCCCTGACCCTTCTGCAGCAGGGCAGTGATAGCTGCAGTAGCCCACACCAGGGAGGTTATCCTTTTGCAAGAGGAGAAAATACAAGTGTTGAACAGCAGAGCTCAGAAAAGATGGGAAACAGCTGCTTTCAGAGCCAAACTCAGATCAAATACCTGCAACTTAGCCTCTGATGTCCCAAACAGCTTCCCTGCCTCCATGGGATGTGAGTCCCATGCCACTAAACCCACTGTGAGACAAGAAGGCCCCATGCAGGGCAGCTGGTGGGGGAGGGTGCCAGGAGCTCATGCCTGGGGATAGCAAATCCAGCCCCATGCCAGTGCAGCCCCTGAGCAGAGCTGCTTTCTGCCTTGCCTCTCTCTCTCTCTCTCAGGTGTTTGCAGGCTGCAGAGAGCATCAAGTGTGGCAGGAAAACAACTGGGTGCTCCCAGGGCCATGCTGGAGCTGGAGTGACCTCCTCTGCTCCATGCCTCCATGCCACACTGCCTTCCTCCCTTCCCAGCAGCTGCAGGACAGACCATGAAGAAAGATGAACCCTGCCTAGCTTCTGTTGGGTGCTTTTCTTGGCTAAAGCAATCCTGACCTTCCAGTAACTTCTTTTTTTTTGTCCTTAGAGTGTCAGTGGTGAAAATCCCCATGTCTGCTCTGCACAGCAGAGTCAGTCATTGCTCCATGCCATCTGCAGCCCCACAAGCAGGGTCTTTTGTTACAGACAAAGGTTGACTAATCTCTCTGACCAACAGCATTCCCTCCCTACCTGTGCCCCTGGGAATGGCAACACTGAGCTTGGAGTTAAAAATCCAGTTGGAAGCAGCAGCATGGTGTTTAGATGATGAACACTCTGGATAAATGACTTAATAGCAATGTCACCCACTGCAGGTGCCAAGCCCTCTGAGCTCCAGCAACCCCAAAGACTTCCACTAAGGCCTCACTATGCCAAGAGAGATTAATACATGCCACTTAAAGCACAGTATTCCCAAAACTCCACCAACTCCAAACCAAACTGCCTTCAAAGGCTGGAAAGACTCAACTGGCAGCAATTTCCACCCTGGTGATGAAGGAGCTGATGATAAAACTACAGCAGGGTCCCAGCAGGGCTTTGGGAAGCCTCCTGGCCCTGGGTGGGGGGTCAATCCACTGAGGCTCTTGGCTGAGGTGGCCTGGGATGTGTAGGAGCAGCTACCCAGGGACCATGGGCAGCCCTTCATGTCCCTGTGAATGTGTCCAGAGGGGATGGAGAAAAGCCCCAGGGGGCAGGAGGAAAGACACTTCCCTCCTCTTGCTGGGGGACAAGGGCTTGGGGAGGGCTCTGATGTGAGGGTGAGAGGACAGCAGCTGCCCTGGAGCAAGAGATGTGGCAGTGGGAGGGTGACTGGGGAAAACTGAGCTAAGCCAGACAAGTTTCAACCCAGACAGGTCTTGGTGGTGTCACCAGGAGCTGGGCCAGGGCAATGCTTCCCCCTGCCCAGGCTTTCCCACAGCCACTGGCTTTGGACTGCAGGGAGAAAGGGAACAGAGGAAAATCCAAACCAGTGGCTGTTTACCCCTTTTCCAGCTCCCAAGAGTTCTGCCAGGGGAAGCAGAACCCAAGTCCCATCCCACCTCAACACATGCAGGGAGGGGCAGCCCCCAGGGAGTCTGATGAGAGGAGACCAGGCAGCACTAGGCAATGTCTTTGCTGTTTAATTCCACATTCCATTGTGTTTAGGGTTTCCAGGGCTCTCTCTGAGCAAGCAGCCCATCTCTCCATCCACCCACCCATCCATCCATCCACCCATCCATCCATCTGTCCATCCCAGCTGTGCCAGGAGCCATCCCTGCTCCAGAGAGAGGCACCCCCAGGGGTCCCTGTGGGGTGCCACAGGGAGGACACAGGCAGGTTACACTTCCCCTTGGAGCTGAAGGTCAGGAAATCATCTCAACTTCCTTTCCTCCTGCCCCTCATTCATCCATTTAATAAAATAACAATAATAATAATAATAATTATTAAAACAAAGGCTTATTGGAGCTGTTGCTGCTCAACTTTCCACAGTCTCTTTTCATGTCACTCTCTGGAATCAAGAAATACTGTGAGAAAAAAAAAAAAAAGAATAATAATAATAATAATTATAATAATAATAATTATAATAATAAAAAGCATCTGGAACCAGCTCAGAAGATTTCTAATGCTTTTCAGCTTGACTGACTTGGAGTGCATTGACCACACCATGTATATTTTCTTCAGGTACCTGCAAGAAAAGAAAAAGAAAGGTTAAGCTCTAGCAGAAGCCAGGCAGGGACAAGAAGGGAAGGAGAAGCAGGAGACAAGGTCACAACAGTCCCAAGGAGCCAAGTCCTTTGCTGTTGGACACCTGAACCCCACTGAGAAAGGATTCCATCCCCAAGAGACACCACTTCCCAAGTGGTAACCCCTAGGAGCAAACATCTGCCTGGTTTGCTGTCTCTGTGGTGGGGAGGCAACTGCTTGGGGGTTTCCTTTCCTCCTCCTCTTCCTCTCTCCTCCTTTCCCTTCCTTTTGTTGGTAAAGCATTTGTGTGCTGGGAGCTAGCTCATGCAGGATGCCTGTGCTGATGGGGACGCCTCAGGGCTCTCCAGGGCACCCTACACACATGAGACCTGTAAGGGAGGGTGGGGAGACCAGGCTAGGTGACAGGGGAACAGTCTGCTTGGGATGGGGTGGCAGGGGGAGGATCCAGATGGCACAACCAAGCACCTGAGCTTTCTTATCCAGCCTGGTGAGGAGACTGAAGCACAGCAGGCCATTTCCAAAGGGATTAGTGGGTCTTTTCACACTTCCTGCAAGAAAGAACTCCTGGAACAGAGGATCTAAGAGGGACTGGCACTGGCAGAAGAGGAGAGCAGCAGGAAAGTTACAGCAGACAGAAAAGAGGCACCTGACCACTACAGAAACTAAAGACTGCACTCAGGGGACAGGCAGTGAACAGCTCTTGGAAAGGGGGAAGACAAATTATCTGTGAGCTGCTGCTGCAAGAGGCCAAAATAATTCCCCTTAAGTAAGTTGAAGAAGGGACTGTCTCCTCTGGGAGGTATTTTGAGTCCTTGGGCAGCAGCACAACCCCTGGATTCACTGGACACTCTCCAGAGCTCAGAGAGTGGAAATCCAAGTGGACTGTGACCTTCTGTAAGGCTTTCAGCAAAGCTGAGGGAAAGAAGCTCCTGAGAAATAACAAGACAAAGGCCCAGTTTTCCAAGGGGGAGATGGAAAAGGAGTGGCTAACTGATGATGTGTGACTAGAAGTCAGCTGGCAAAGGAAGAAGATGATCTTAAAGCAAGCATACAGCAAATCCCCACTGCAGGGAACAGGACCTGGAGACAGGACCCTTCACTGCCTCTTCTCCATCACCTTCCCCAGCCCACTGAATACCCTGGTGGAAGGAGCTGTGTGACTCTCTCCAGAATGAGATAAGACATCAGAAGCCATCCTGCAAAACACACTTCCTTAGCCAGCCCCAGAGGACATCAGCAGGGTTCTTCATTTGCTCCTTCAGTGCAGAAAGGGAGCAGGAGGAAGCAGATGTGACTGGTTCCAACCAACTGGCTTGGACCTGCATGGCCACATCTCCTCACTTCAGCACAACAGGGGCAGTGGTATCAATCATACCAGCAATGTTTGGGGCAGATGTCTCTCCAGGACAGATGTCAGAAGAGTTTTGATCTGCAGGACACATCCTAGTTTGCCATCAGTGGAGAAGTCCTAACACCCCTCTCTTAGAAAAGATCCCTATTCCAGGGCACCCACCTCAACATAGTCACCTCTTGGCTGGAGGGAAGACCAAAGCATCTACCATGAAGGGAAAAAAAGCTCCAAACTCCATCCCAGATGTAGCTTCAGCCCCATGAGATGCAAAAGGTTGGTGAAGAAGAGCAAGATAGCTCTGAGCATGAGGCAGTGAGAGCAGAGCACCTGGAGCAGGGACTCTCCTCTCTTGGTCTCTCTAGAGGGAGCTGGAAACCATTGCTGCTCTCCAGCCTGACCTTAGGTCACCCAGGGGACACACCAGAGACCTGCAGGTTCCTGTCCCAAAGGAAGGTTCCTGTCTCAAGCACAGGCCCTGATCTCCAGGGCAAACTTCTACAGCTACAGCACTGCAGGAAGACCTGAGTATGAACAGCCAGGTCAGGTAAGAAATTAGGCAACAAAAACAACCTGAAGATGCACAGGAGACAAAGAAGAGCAGGTCAAAGGGAAGCACAAGGTTTCCTAAAGCACTCTAAACTCTTGACTGAACAACCTTAAATAAAGGGAGGATGTAGAGAAGGATTCCAGCTGCACTTAGAACTTGAGAAATGCCACTAGAAGTCAAGGTGTCTGAGTCACAAAGTTAGGGAAAACATGCCAAAATCTAGGCTAGGATCTTGGCCAACCAAAGCAACCCAGAGCCAGCAAGCACAGGACCCTGCCACCACAGCCAAAGCAAAGTCAAGCACAGGAGGGTTTGAAATGCACCTTGCAGCTGGTGGAAGGATTTGACAGCTAGAATAGCACTGTCCAGAGGAGGACCTTTTAAAACCACACACAAAGAACATAACAAGCAGCAGGAAAAAAGGCTAAAAATCCTGGTTTTGAGCCAGGAAGATCTGCAGACCTTAGGGCACAGCCCAGCTAATACCCTGCCAGCAGCTTGGAGACAGGGATCTGCTGGGCTCAGACACAGCAGGGTGAGACCCTTCTACAAGGTGGAGCTGCCTGCAGAGTCATCACAACTGTCTGGCCCAAGTTTCAGGTGAAATCTCTCTTTGAACCATCAGGGCTTAGCTCTCCAGATATTGCTTGACAACTAGAAGCACTCTGCACCTTGTGCCCTGCACAGAAAACATGCAGCTGGGGCCACCACAACAGGCAGGAATGTGAGGCAAAGCTAACAGTATTGATGTTAAAATGGTGTTTTATTAGCTTATCTTATCAGCACAGTTAATATTCAAGAAAATAAGACAAACAGCTATAACACTTTGACCTTTGCTATCTGGAATAATATTTACTCTTCCTCTTTACACATATGATGTACAGGCTGCAAATGGTTCACACCAACTGTGAAACCCCACAGTCATTAGCTGAAAAAGCCCAAAAGAGAACCCCAAACCACTGGAGCTTTTAGAGGGCCAAAGCAGAACCTGAGCAGGGAATTGACAGTGGGGAAAAGAGCAGCATAATGCAATAAAGGGCATCTTTAAGACAAAAGGGCTCAAAAAGCACAAGGCATTTGTTTTTTGTTAGCTCATGGGTTACTGACTCCCTCCTTCAGGACTTGGGGAATGGGCTGCAAGTCTCATGCCATCCTGCCTGGGGCTATGGGCACAGCAATTTGCCCTTTGCAGGGAAATTCCTCCCTTTGGAGTGTCCTATCTAGCCAAAGGAAGAGCAGAAGGAAGGCCTAGAAGGGAAAACCTTCACCAATCTCAAAGAGAAGAGAACCCAGCAGGAAGGGCAACAGCCTGCTGCTGCTGCCTCTGCTGCAGCTGCTCGTGGGCACTCCCAGGGACAGACATGGCACCAACCTCCTCTGCTGCAGAATCACCTTCCCCTGCTCTGCTGCCAACCACTGCCACTTTGGCTGGTGGCCTACACCACCAGGAGGATGATGCAGAGGCAGCAGAGCTGAGCAAGACTCACAGGTGGGGCTCAAAACACAAAGGTGAGGGCCATGCAGGTACCAGGTGATGAAGATGCTCCAAAAGGTTTCCCTCACACCAAGGCACTCAATCTCCTGAGAGCCTGAAGCCTCTGACCACATTTGCAGGAAAACAGAGAGGGTTTGTGGCTGTTTCTAGGGAAAGATAGTGATGCAGAGGAAGAGGCTGCTCAGGAAAGCCCTGAAGTCTCCACCTCTGCCAGGACTGTAAGGACTCAGAGCAGCCTGACATGAGAAGGACAGTCCCTAAGGTGGCTTTGCCTTGAGATGGGGCTGGGCTTGCTTCAGGAGCCTCTGACAGCCAGGAGGCTGCAGAGAGCTATCTGCTGGGCTAGCCAGAGCAAAGGCACTCCCATAGGCTCTCACCAGGAGTCTTCTCCCAGGGTAAAGATCTCCCCTGTCCCAAAGAAGCTGTCTGGATACTCACCAATGCGTGATCAAACTTAAATGTACTGATGTAGTAGGCTGGGATGTCAGCTGCAGCCAAGGGCTCAGAAATCTGAGCCACAATTCCACATTCATCTGGGGAGGGAAGAGAAAGAACTCAGTCACTGAATGGCCCCTGGCAGTCTCACAGAACTCCTGGGTCTCAGCAGCTCTGCACCTATCCAAGGAGCAGTTTATCTTCACCAACTTTCATCAGCAAGGAACCTCTGTGTCCCTTCCCACAGAAGCAGGCTCTTTGGGCCACCATGAGACATTGCACATCTCATTTGATTGCCTTCTTCTTGTTACAGAGAAATGGAAATCCCACAAAGGCACAAAAGATTAGCCCTGAAATGATTTCCAGAGGTTCAAAGAAAGGTAATTACTGATGCTGAGGAAGGAAGCACCAAAACCAGTCTCCTATACCCTTCAACTCCATTTTTCTCTTTAGCTGTTGCTAGTAAACACTTTGCTCTGCATCTCTGAGCAAGGAGATGCTGATTTGCTGGTCAGCCTGGACACATGGTCCCTAAACAACAGCCCACCACAGCCCCTGAACCAGGATTGCAATGGTTCCTCTGTCCTGTTCATTGCAGATCAGGGGTACACTGTTTCCAGATGAAATCTGAGTTTCACTCAAGGGGATTGATCCAAATGGAACATTTTCAACTGACTGCAAGTTAAGATGCTTAACATGTAGTTGTAGGCCTTGGGGGGACATGGTTTAGTGGTGGGCATGGTAGTGTTGGGTGATGTCAGAGATCATTTCCAACCATAATGATCCTAGGATCACAGAGTTAGGGGACTGGGAGGTGTCCTGATGTCCCCCCAGTGGCACATACCATCCATTTCCAGATACTGTGCCTTTAAAATGCATAAAGAGAAGGTGCATGAAAATATCCTTCTTGCTCCTTCTGGTTGGCTGGTGTTGACATTGCAATTAAACCCCCAAAAATGGCTAAATATTTTTCAGAGCTGCTCCTGCAGTTTCTACTTTGTACCTGTTTCAGAGCCCAGGGGGAGGAGCCCCAGTGTTTGCTGTGGTGCAGTATTTGGATCCCCCTCCTGAAAACTCCAGTGGGCAGAAAAATAACAAGAACACTTCTGCAGACATGAAGCATTTGATTCTTCTTGCAGCACTGGATGGGAAACAGGTCTGTGAACAGACTCCCACCTGGACTGCTCTAAATCAGGATTAAATCCAGGAAAGCCACAGAGTTGCCCAAGGACTGCACTGGAGCATGACAGTGCCTTCTGACCACTGCTGTCAGTAATCTACACTGCTTTCTTTTTGGCCACTTCTTCTCTTCAGGCAGAGCCCCAGTTGGAGCTCCTGCCAAAGTCCAGCAGATGACTGCAATTTAGATGGAGCTGTCAAGCATGGAAGCACTTGCAGAAGTATATTTAGAAGTCTGACTTATTAGGTAGGAGTCAGACTCCTCCTGTTTGAGAATCTCAGCTTGCAGTAAGCTGCTGGCTCTTAAAAAGCCTCAGCCTCAGAGGGATCATTTTTCCATCACCCTTGAAGGCCCTGAGGCCATTGACTACCTGGGCACCAACTGATCCTCCAAATGTTTACCTACCAAAGCCAAGAGGCTGCCCACCAATCCTCACCATCTTCCAGAGCTCACCAGATGCACTTGTAAACAACAAATTATTAGGAAATCTGTAAAAGAGAAGGAAGACCAAATGTGGCAATTAAACCCCAGCAGTGTGTCAGAGTCTGCCTGCAGGGATGCTGCTGCTCCTCTAGCCCCTGAGCTCCTTGAAGGCAACAAGAGCCCTGGCAGCAGCTTGGTGGGACTGAGAGAACTCAAGGCAAGCAGGACAGATGTCCTGTGGTAAAGCAGCATCTGATGCTGGAACTGTGCACAGGCAACCAGGGAGGCATGGAAAAACAGATTTCTAAGGAACAGGCCATGCCCCAGCTTTACAGATGTCAAGACTATTGATCTGAAGGTTTGATTTGAGTTGCATTTAGAGACAGAATGTGTTTCCACACCTACTCTCTTAGGAAGGTGAACACTGACCACCACTGCTTTTGTGTCTGAGCATCATCAGTGCTTTTTTCCATACCATCCCTGGAAGGTCCCTGGCATACCTGCAGAGATCCTCATTTCTTAGCAGATGAAAGAAAACCAATGCCTAAGAGACTTGCCCAAGGTCAAGCAGGCAGTCTGTGACAGAAGGAATTGGCTGCCCAGCTTCCCCAAGCACCAGGCTGCTGCTCCAACCCTCTAGCCTCTCCTGAAGGCAGACAGAGGTTTGGTCCAATTAAGGTCAAAGAAACTTTCAAGAGGGCAATTAATAGACTGCAGACAAGTCTCTGGGGCAGGCAAGAATCAAACCCAAACACTGCTCTGTGTGTCAAAAGCAAACCTATGCATTGCATCCCAGTGCAGCATCCTGTCTAGCCTCCAGACCTCAGAGACTTGCAGGATGTGAAGCTGCAGAAGTCCACACACAGCCCAAGAGGCTCATCCCTGCTCCCCAGCTGACTTTCTCCTTGCCAGACAAAGGAGTCATGGGCTCCTGCTGCACAGGGGTGACTCACTGCATTATTATCACAACCAGACTCCACACCAAGCCCAGCCATGTGGAAAAGCAAAGCAGGAGAGAACAACATCATTGATGTCCCCACCCCACTTTTGCTCTTTGGCAGTCCAACTTCCAACCATGTATACCAGACACTGTTTTGTGTTTTGCTCTTAAAAGCACAACTAATGAACAACAGAATAATGTCAGAATCCCTCTGCTCCAGTCTTCCTCTCTCAAAAGTAAGATAACTCTGCATTACATTGGCTTGTGATTTCCCTGAGGGCTGGGACAGGGAAGCCCAAAATTCAGGAGCTGGAATGAACACCTCAGAAAAGGAACTGGATGCACAGGCACATGACACCCGTGCAATGAGCCTCCCAAGAATAAACATGGAGGAGCTTAAGCTGCTTCCTGCTCTTCTAAGATCATCCCAAGTGCTTTTTTTTGGGGTCCTAAAACCAAAGCTCACCTCTGCTGTGTCTGGACATCCATGACCAAGGAGATGTAACCCTCAATGAGAGAAAAGGAGAAGAAGCGAATGTGTCCCGAGTCTTCGTTGCCCACCACCGAGTCTTTGACTCTGAAGAAGAAGAGAGCAGCATTAGCTGTGGCCAGGAGAGCAAAGGAAGGCTTTAGAGTCAGTGAAATCAGCTTTCCAAAGCCAGAGGATTCCTCTCAGTCTCCTGTTTGGCTTCCACCTGTCAGGACAACCCTTCAGAGCCTGTGAAACCTCCCTCTGTAGGTGCAGCAGCATAAGGCCCCTGGGCATCCCGGAGGAGGCAGATGCTGGTCACACCTCCCCTGGGAGCCTAGCTCCCTGCTGGGACTTACCCATTGGAGTAAAACATGACATCCATTAGGAGTGTAGCAACAGTGGGAAGGGTGTCTGGATCCAGGCTGGTGACACAGAACATATTACTTGGACTGGAAAGGGGATGAATGACAGGCCTCTGAACTGAAAAGAGACAGACACACACAGCGATGAAGCCACATCTGCAGCAGGTTCATGTCCCACCAGAGGTGTAATCCATGCCCAGGCAGCACCACAGGGAAAGCTGCCTGGATTGGTAAGGATGTTCCTCATTGCTGAAGCCCTGCTGGCTCTCAGACAGGGACTGAGGAGCTTGGGGACAACCTGCTCCTGTGGTGTTCTCCCCAGGGCATTGGGTGAGATCATCCCAGGTACCCTGCCCTACACGGCCCATAGGTCAGCTCTCTGTTGTAAGGACTTTCAGGCCACCAGATGCATCCACATGAGGCATGGGGCAACCTAAAGGAGGTGGCAACACACACTGAAAAGCAGAAATGAATTCAGGCTTCCACCATTGAAAAGGCAGCACTATGGAAGGTGCTTCTCTGGCTGGGGTTGGTGGCAGTTCACCTTTTTCCTCCTTTCAGGGGGGCTTATTTTGCTGTAACATCTATCCAAATTAAAACCCAGCTTGGCAAACAGACTGCAGTCAGTGGCTGGGAATCAGCCTGTATTTAGACATGCAACTCCCAAACAGAGCAAGCCAGCAAATTGCATACCTGTGCCCAATCCACAGGCATCTCCCTGGGCCTTTCCTTTCTGCTTTTGGCTTAAGGCTCATTTTCTTAAGCAAGATTATCTGGAGCTATCAAGTGATTAGGCTGAGTGGCACCTCAGAGGATCTGATCCCTGGGCCCAGAATTGCACACAGGCATGGAGGTACATGTGCATTTAAGTAAGTTCCTTTCCCTGATTGTGCCTTTTGCTTGATGCTTGTTCCTCTAGACTGGAAACATCTAAAGGTTCTGTACAGCCCTGAGCACCTTGTGCCCTCGATCCTGTGACTGGGGCTGAAGGGTGGAAGTTGAACAACAGCATTCTCTGTGCATCAATCAGTGCAAGACTTAAACAAGCTCTGATACAAACCCTTTTCCTTTGGAATGTTGAAATATGGGCTACCATGTTAGTTTTGCAACTGAAATGAACTGCACTTTATCCTTCTGTCCTACAAAAGGCATGGCTCCTCTAGAGATGTGAAACCAGGCTTGAAAGGCTCCAATTCAGCAAAGCTCATCCACACTGCTCAGAAAGTTAAGCACCTACTCAAGCCCTTGGTTGAACTAGGAGCACAGGCATGTGTTAAGATAGTTGATTATCTTCCAACAGGATAAACATTCCCCAAAATGTTGAATGAAGATTAGGAGGCAGAGACTTTCACCACCACGTGTCAGAAAGAACAATCCCTAGCAATCTGAGCCCATGCTGGTCCTTACCTAGTTTTGGTTTGACAAATCCATTGGTTATGCCAAGGTCATCAGCAGCCACTGTCTCCCCATTCACTACTCTGAGGATGGTGAACTCAGCAGCCAGTGTGTGCATCACGAAGGGCAGGTCTCGCTCACGTACCTGAGGGAGGCAGTCAGGATTAGTCCACAGCCAGAAGTGTGAGGTCACATACTCTCAGGGCACAGAAGAATGGACACATCACTCCTGGAGGTGTGTAAGGAGAATTGCCAGCTAGATGTGTGTCTGGAGAAGCACCTTGGGTGACATCACTCCAACTCTCAGTAGGCTTCAACACCACAGAGCTTTTTAAGGCTTCTAAGAGGGAGATGTTTCACCTCTTTTCCTGCATGCCTTCAACAACTATCAGGATATCAGGAAAAGGGTTTTTTGAGATCAGGAAAAGGTTCTTTAGGTGTCAGGAAAAGGTCTTTTAGATATCAGGAAAAGGTTCTTCACCCAGAGGGTGGTTGGGCCCTGGAACAACCTCCCCAGTGACGTGGTCTCAGCACCAAGCCTGAAGGAGCTCAAGAGGCACTTGGACACTGCTCTCAGGCACATGGTGTGATTCTTGGGGTGTCCTGTGCAGGGTAGGGAGCTGGACTAGATGATCCCTGTGGGTCCCTTCCAGCTCAGAATATTCTGACCACTGCCTGTTCCTCAGCCTTGTTTCCTCAGGAAATGAAGCCTATGTGGGCATGTCCTGTGTGCGTGCACACACACGTATGTGAGACAGAATGAGTCTGTCTGTCTATCCCCAAACAGCTTTGGAGCCTCTTGGACATCATCAGCCAACCTGACAGCAGACACTGTGTTCCTCTAATCCTCAGAAAATCAGTGTCTGAGTGATGGTGGTAAATGCTGCCAGTGCCTCCATTAAAGGAGAGACCGCAGCGTGGCCTCATCATTAGACACCAGATAACCCACATCAACAAATGCTTCATCCCACAGGGAAAGCTCCTGAGATGTCAGAGAGCCTAACTACAGGACACAGAGCTCTGGGGAGAGCAGACTTTGGTCCTTCTGCTGCTCCTCAAATGATTTGTTCCCAGAAATGTCATTCAAACTGCCCAGCAGAACTTCCTTGCAGCTGGTGGCAGGTATCTCTGCCTGCTCTTCTCATGCCCTCTTACCAGGATGAAGTCTGTCTGATAGGTGGAGAGCATGAAGACTGAGATGTTTTGGTCAGCTAGTGGTGCTATGACTGACTTGGCAATTTTGGTCACTCCAATGGGCTGGGAGCCAGAGAAGCCACCTCCACCAGACACCACGTTGAGGGCAAGCCAGGTCGCATCAGCCACGCTCAGGTGTTCCGAGGAAGGGAGCTCTGCAAAGAGACAGAGGGGCAGGACACAGCTTGGCTTGAGAGGCAGAGAGAGCCAGGACCATCAGCTGGTCTGTGTGTGGTTAGCACAGACCTCAGGGGAAGGAATGAGATGCCCCCCCACTTATCCAGCCAGTCTCTCGGGCTGCCCGTGCTGCTTGAGGGGTTGGGACTGTGCTGCTCATTGAGGGGTTGGGACTGTGCTGCTTATTGTGGGGTTGGGACTGTGCTGCTTGATGGATTGGGACTGTGCTGCTTCTCAGACACATTGATTGCCCCAACTTCCACTGCAGGACTCATGCAGATTTTCAAGGGCAACACAGAGAACTACAGGAGCCTCAGTGATTTGCTCAGATGCTGGTGACCAGCACTGCTGACATCCTCATGTGGAAAGAGCCTGAGGTCTTTGACTTAACTCAGATCTCTCCTATCATACAGTTTCTCCACATACTTCACTTTTCTGGTCTCTTTTGTTTCCTTTCTCCTGTTCTAAACCCCAGGTTTGCTCTCCTGGACTTGAGATGGAGGTTGCCATAGCAGCCTGGGTACTAGCCCAAGGCTTTGGAGATGCAGAGCAGGTATCCTATGCACCTGTGGGCTGCTGCCTCCCTCCCTAAAGCAGAAGACACGAGCTGCACAGCTCTGCAAGGGATGGAGGGTGTCATACAGACACTGGAGGTTCCAAGGTGATCACATGCTAAGATAATGGAAACCTTTTAAAGAATAACTCCAGTTCCATTCCATTTGCTTCCAGTCTACTGTCACTAAGCAGTTAAATATCTGCAGCAAAACCATTTAATAGAAACTATTAACTGACTTAAAGAAACCTTCATGTATTAACAGCCTGTAAAAGCAGACAAGGACTCTGGAATGAAGGCATGAACTTCTCTAACAACCTCTGGACTTTGGATTTTGGTGTGGTAAATTATAGCAACAACGAGTTCAGATCCAGACTTACGAATGCATAATCCCAGTTAAATCCACTTGGCACAAGGAACCTGACCTCAGATGCAGATCCAGCCAGCACAGACACAGTGGAGGTCCCAGCAGAAAGCTACCCACTTTGCTCAGAGGTTAGATGCAGCCCAGCAGTCCAAAAGCATAAATCCCAGCACTGCTGCTCTTGCAGTCACCACCCTGGCACTATCATCAAGCCACTTCTCGTCTCCATACCCATGTTGCCTGCTCTGTCCACCCACTCCTGGCTCCTCCAGACAGTATCCTTTCCTTCTCCTTCACTGAGAGACCTTTGGGAGCTGTTCCTGTACAGCACCAGACACCATGTAATAAATTCATAACCTCACACCCCCTGAGTCCCCAGGCACCACTGCTGTGAGACAACGACAGCGCTGACAACCCAAAATGAACCAAATAACAAATACTCTTCATTTTGCTCTCCTCAATAACCTCAATTGTGTGTGGCATAAAAATAACCCTGAGCAAACACACTGCAAACAGTGGGGACACTGAGGGTTCTGCTTCTGCATTTTGATGTTTAGCTTCATAGGCCAATGTTTCTTTTTTACTGAATAATCAGAGCTGACATGGAATGAAAACTAGACACCAGGGAGAGAGGGGAAGTTTGTGCATTAATCAACAGCATGTTACCTCAGAGAGACCAATGCAAGTTGCTTGCAAGAAATTCTTCTAGCAAACCACCCCATTCTGACCAGACACCCCTTGGCCTCAGAAAAGCACCCCCTAAAACAAAACAACCCCAAAACAAAGCTTACTACATCAACTGGCAGGCAGAAGCTAGGGCTCAAAACAACTGCTGCTGATCTAATAAGCAGCTGATGTCTTTTTCTTCCTTTATTTCAATTTATTTATTGCTCCTTCTCTGCAAAATAAATAAGGAGGGGGGAAAAAAACCAGACCCAAACCCCAAAGATGTGTTCCTTCTTTGGACATGTATTTGCTCCCTGGCAGCACGGAGCAGGCAGGCACAGGTGAGGCCACCTGCACCTCACTGGTATTTACACTTCCCTTTCCCACATCCCAAAGCCATTTACAGCAGCCAGGCAACTAAAAGATGGAAAGGTCAAGTGACACCTTTCCCTTCTGCAAACTCCTCCCCAAAAGCAGTGTGGTTGCCCCAGTAACTGCCCCAGCTGGATGGGCAGGGTCCTGTGCTCACCGACCTGTCCCACCGCTGCGGGTACCTCCCAGAGGTGTCCAAGTCCATTACTGACTCATTACCAGCTGCAAGAAGAGATCTCAACTCTTTTCCCTCTCTATGCACAGACTAGATGATGTTCCTGCTGTGCATGGGTGATGTGGGCCTGGCTGCAGTTCATTAAATACCAGTCTCAATACTGTTTTGGGTCAGGGATGTGATGGAAGGTGCAGTATTTCACGGTGGGTGGAGGTATGATCACATTGCACTCTGGCAGCAGCAGTGCTGGAGGAGCTGCCCCAAGAAGACCTCATCAACTGCTTCCTCAGGAAGGTTGATTTGTCCACTGCAGTTGTAATTACTGGAAAGTGGTGCTGGTGTTTGGGTTGATGTGTTTTACAGGTCCTGTCAAGTGTGACAAGGGCCATTGCATTTGCTTAACTAACCTGCTTCTCATAATTTGATTAACTTGGCCAAAAAAAACCCTAGAAAGTAACTGAAATACCAATTTTGGAGACTGTTGCCACTAGGCAGCCAGATGGAAAAGTACAGCCCAAATTTTAATGAAACAAACCCAGGCTAGAGGCTCAGCAAATTCATCTAAATAGCATCAAGCAGGCCACGTGGGAAGGTGCTTTGCTCAGGAAGCTGTTAAATGCAGTAAACCCAAGGAGAGCTGAAAACACCTGATGCCATGTTAATGCAGAGTCAGTGAGGCAGAATGAGCTAAAAAATAAAAGAGCAACATGAGGAATCACTGATGTTTCAGCACCAAGCCATCAAACCCCCTGTTCTCCACCACTTCTCCCCCAGGAGAGCAGAGCTCCTGGCACTCCCCAGCATCCTCCATCCTCACGCTGTGAGATCAGATCCTCCTGCAACTGCTTCATCAAGGAGTGCAGGTCACTCCTGCTTCTGATCACAGGGGACATCAACTCACCTCTGGCTGAGAAAGATCTCCAAGAAGCCAGAGACTTGGGCTTTGCTTGTTAGAATCAGGATCTTTGGTTTGAGTTTGCCTTGGGGTGAGATCTTGAGATTTTGGTGGTTTTGCTGTGGAACACTTTGCAGACTTGTTGCCAAGAGCAGGCATCCAGGAGTGGTTCAGCTGCCTGCAGGCTCCCTAGCCATGTTTCCTGCCCATCACCACAACCATCACTGGCTAGCAGAGGAGGATCACAGACTCCAGCTGCCATTTCATCCAGAGGAGCTGGCATGGAACCCTACCAACCTATGCAAGATGTGATCATCCTGGTATCTCTGACCTGCATCTGATTTTGCCTGTCAGTGCAATGCTAGGTACCAGCTGCTGGTGGGCTCCAATAGCCCATGGTACTGCTCTCTGGTGGCACAGCAGTTTTCTCTCATCCAAAAGTCTCCCTGCTGCATGAAATCTTGGTGCCCACCAAGCAGGCAGACAGAGACTGTGTGGGACACAGCACAGGGCACAGCACCCCCAAGAGAGATACTAAACAAATGGCAATCCCTGCCCAAACCAAACCCAACCCAACCCAAAACCAACCCAACACATGTCAGGTATGATTTAGGGCATGAGTTAAAACTGGTTATTCACACCATAAGTGATTTAAAAGGTCAGAGGTGTGTCCAGAGCCTCACTGGCCCATTAGGCAGCTACAGTTGAAGCAAAGCAGCCTCCATGGCACACATCATCCTAGGATGTGAGGTAGTGAGCATCATCTTGGTCATAATTGGCTCCTGAGCTCAAATAATCAATACCATTTCCAGTGAGGACAACAAATATTGGCCAAAACCCAAACCAGGATTGAATTGCTGCCACTGGAGTGCTATGCAATGCTGTAAGTGCTGGGAGCTGCTGCTCCACGTGGCACTTCTACAACAGCTCTGGGAGGCTGCAGCTTCCAGCTCACAAGGCTTTGCAAGCAGTTAAGGTGGGCACCAAAAGCAGGGGAGAAAAATCTGCTGGTTTCCAGCCCTGACCAAAGAGGCATCATCCTGGGTCTGCACAGAGGTGAGAAAACAGCCACAATTTTCCACCCTGGGGAACCCTCAGTCTCCTGGACCCTGTACAGCAGGAGACAAAGCACTGCGAGAGAGTCCTCCCTCTCTGGAAGGGCACTGGAAAACATGTAAGATGCTCTGAGAAAGTAAAACACCAGCAGAACATCTTTCCCCCTCTGTAAATGGGCTCAGATGTCTCATCAAAGTAAGTTCAGGGCCTGGTAACTGGGAAATGCACAGTTCCACAGCAGAATTGGATCTCTCCCACCCACCCTGATACCTGCATCAGGCACTGCCAGCCAGGGATTTACTGCCTTCCTCCAAAAGGAGACCCTGGGAGCTGGTTTCGTGGCCCTCACTCCAAATTACCAGTGACCAGACACCCCCTTGAGGGCATCTCCTAGCTTGCAAATGAAACTGGAGATACGTGATGGGAGTTCCTGCAGTGCTTGGAGAGCTGGTGTGTTGCTTTGGTGCCTCTCCTGAGCTGTTCTCCTCACTCAGTAGACAAATATTTGGCTGATTGCAGAGCACTTTGGGTGTTGTGCTACTCCCTGCTTTGTTCTGCTACTCTCCATGATCCAACTGCTCATTCCCTTCATCATTCCAGGACTTATATCTGTGACCATGGCTAACTCCTTATGTGAAAAAAAAGAACACAATGAAGAAATCCTTGGGCTTTTTTTTGACCAGCCTTCTGGCTTCAGATCCCTGACACTGCACTTATTTCACCTTTTATAGCCTCTCTCTGCCAAAATGATAGCTAGACTCTTGCTTGTATTAAAGAGATAGAGGGAAAGGCTCCTGCAGCAGCAGGACTCCAATGGGCAGGCAGTAAAAATAAAAGTGCTACCAACTGCAGAATTCATGCTAGATTGGGAGAGCTGTCACCAGTGCCTCTTGGTGGCACCACAGTTTATGTAGATCTATTTTTAATAGGATTTTTATGTTTATTCCCACTGCCCAGTGGAAGTTTTTCATTGCTCTGCAGTTTTAAAATCCCATCTTATAATGAAGCAAGGGATTAGCTCAGGTCATAAAGCCTGAGCCAAAGCCCAAGGCATCCTTCTGACTTCTCTGTTGGCTTTATCACACAGCTGCTGAGGAGGGGCTTGAGAGGCCACTGGGTGCTGCAGCTGGGTGCTGCTGGGACCAGTGTGGCATGGCCCAAGGGGTCCATGGGGAGCTGAGGTGCCCAAGGCAGGTTTCCAGCAGCCACCAGTGTGGTTTCACAGAATCACAGAATGCCCTGAGTTGGAAGGCACCCACCAGGATCATCCAGTCCAACTCCTGTCTATGCACAGGACAACCCCAAAGTCACCCCATGTGTCTAGGAGCATTGTCCAGATGCTTCTTGCATTCCAGGAGAGTTGGGGCCATGGCTGCATCCCTGGGGAGCCTGTTCCAGTGCTCCACCACTCTCTGGGGGAAGAACCTTTGCCTAAGATCTGACCTGACCCTCCCCTGGCACAGCTTCAGGCCATTCCCCTGGGTCCTGTCACTAGTCCCCAGAGAGAAGAGATCAGCTCCTGCCCCTCCTTCCTCTCTGGTGAGGAAGTTCTAAACTGCAGTGAGGTCTCCCCTGAGTCTCCTCTTCTCCAGGCTGAACAGAGCAAGTGACTTCAGCTGTTCCTCACACAGCTTCCTCTCCAGACCCTTCACCATCTTTGTGGCCTCCTCTGCACCCTGTGTAACAACTGGCATAACTAACAACTGAATAGCCTGCTTCTCTTGTGGTGTCCCAAACCACACACAACAGTCAAGGTGAGTAGCCTGGGACTGTCACCTCTCTCCCCTGGCCAGCAGTGGAGTACTTGATGCATTTCCCTGCCATCTAACAAAGTGCCTGTGTCTGAACTGCATGTCTCTGCCTAGAAAACATGGTGGGAATTTTTCATCCTTGAAGGCACTGTAGAAACTGGTCACAGGAGCTCCAGATCTTGAGGGGAGAGTGGGAAGAAGATAACCACCCAAGCCTCATTTCCTTTGAGAAGTTAGGCAAAGGGAGCATTCCTAGAAGGTCAGGAGAAGAAGCACCCTGTTCCTCCCCCTTCCAGAAAGCTCTGCAAAACAGGATAAGGCAGGGCAGAGATGTCATTGATCAGGTTCTATAGTGTCCCAAAGCTCAGAGGGAGCTCTGAGGCTGCTCCAGTGTCCTGCTCTGTGTGTCCCAGGCCTCAGAAGGGTGAGGGCCATTCCTACAGCATGCCTGACTTCCAGATGGACAAGCCAGAGCAATGCAGCACAGTGCTTCCCCCACGGGCATCCCACCAGGGCAGCAACAACCTCTCTGAGGATGTTACCAGACATATCAGAACCTTCCAGAGGATGCAAATATCCTTTCTTTTCACTTCAAAACAGCAGCATGCTGGGAGCAAAGATTGCTGCTGCTTCCCAAACTCTACCCAAGGCACAGAGGCAGCCTCCCAGGGTGGTGGGAGGTGGCTGCCAGGCAGAAAGTCCTCGGTGTCAGCTTGAGTCTCGAGAGCCACTGAGCACTGCCACACCAAGGGACTTAGCAAAGCACAACACTTGGCTTTGCCTTGGGAAACAGGATGATGAGGTCCAGAAAGTGCATGCTTTTGTGTGCCAAGCCAAGGAAGAAAATCCCACAGCTCTGATTCAGCTGGAACCATCTCACAGGCCAACAAGCTTGAGCTTGTCCCAGGAAGAGGGCGATGTGATCACAACCAAACAGCTTTTACCATGTTTTCCTTTTATGCTAAGGGTTTGGTCAGCTGCCACCTCTTCAGAGGGGAACAGGGGAGGTGATCAGAGAATCACTGGCTGGGTTGGGTTGGAAAAGATCTTGAAGGTTATCTAGTGCAACCTCCCTGCAGGGAGCTAGGGTATCTTCAGCTGGGTCAGGCTGCTCAGAGCTCTGTTCAGCCTGACCTGGAATGGTTCCAGGGAGGGGACACAGAATCCTAGAACTGCCAGAGTTGGAAGGGACCTTCAAGATCATCTAGTTCCAAGCCCCCTGCCTGCCAGGGACACCTCCCACTAGATCAGGTTGCCCACAGCCCCAGCCAGCCTGGCCTTCAAAGCTTCCAGGGATGGAGCTTCCACCAGCTCTCTGGGCAACCTGTGCCAGTGTCTCCCCACCCTAACAGTGAAGAACTTCCTCCTAAGATCCAATCTAAATCTCCCCTCCTCTAGTTTGCATCCATTCCCCCCAGTCCTATCACTACCTGACCTCCTCAGAAGTCCCTCCCCAGCTTTCTTGTAGCCCCCTTCAGATACTGGAAGGCCACAATAAGGTCTCCTGGGAGCCTTCTCTCCTCCAGCCTGAACAACCCCAACTCTCTCAGCCTGTCCTCCTCTAGCTCTCTGGGTAACCTGGGCCTGTGGTGGGTGCCAGAGGCAAGCACAGGAGACAGCCCTGTGAGCAGAAGTCAAGACATGAGGAGGGCAATGCCTCCAGCATCACATCTCTCTGCCCCACAGCATGTGCTCTGGCTCAGCCCCAGAGGCATGAGCTGGCAGTGAAACATCTCACCCAGAGGCACAGCAGGAACTGGTAAAGCATTGGGAACTCCAAATGTTCATTACAGACCAAGCACTACCCAGCAAATGGGAGGGCAGGTTTCTCCAGGATGACAGTGCACCATCAAACTTTAAGTTTTGTCTCTTTTACTGCTCTTTGTGCAGCCCAAATCAGCTCCTGATGGGATGCTTGGGTAGGGCTGGATCCACAGCCAGGGAACCTCACCATCTCTAACCATGTGCTTCTGTGGTGTTGACATTTTCTCCTAACAGAAGACATAAAACTGAGGGCTTGGGGTTTTTATTCCAACCTCCCTTAAGAGGGAAGCTGTGAAACCTGTTATCTCATTTTCCTATTTAGGTATTTTCCCACTCACTAAACTGTCAAAAGAACAGTGTTCAGTTCATAAACTCAAAGCCTCTGCAGTGAGGAAATGACAGCTTGACATTTTAGAGCTCTGCCTCAATGTTTCTGTGCCTCAGTTTCCTACCTCTACAGCTGGTACAAACCCCCTCCTTCTAAAGCTTGCTCTCAGGAAAGAGCTGACCTGTTCAGCTGAGCTTTAGATCCACCTCACAACTGAGGCATTTCACAGTTAATCCAAAACTCAGCATTAGGCAGACAAGAAAATTTCTGCCCAAAGAGGGAGGGTGGCAAGGATTTAGGTGTCTGAAAACAGGGTGAGGATGGAAGGAACTGGGAAAGTTTGCTGAGCATCTTTCCTTCATCCCTGAGGGGGGAAGCTGTCAGTGCTAGTGCTGTTCTAGAGGTACTAAAGTAGCTTTGAAAGGCAGAGGTCTCTCACTTTCCCCTCTTAAGACCACCAAAGACAGACAGAAAAAGGAAAACAAGGAGGATGCAAAACAAGAAAGCACTGGAAGGGAAAAGAACACCCAGAGCCTGTCAAAGTCTCAGCCCCTGAGCTCTGGGCAACTGGAGTTCCTCCAGCACCCAGCATGGACCAGCTCTCCCCTAACCCCCCTCTCCTAGGAGTGCTCCCAAGGCAGCTCTGCCCAGTGTGACCACCTTTCCTCACATCTCATGGGAAAGCTGATACTGGTCCTTGTCTTTTTTGGTCCATTACCAATTTCCTTTCAGTTAGGAATAAGCTAAACTCAAAGGCTATTTATGGCTTTCCATGAGAAAGGATGAGCATAGCCAGTGCCATTTCCTCATGTTTTCCTGCCAATTCAATTCCAACTCTACCCACTGCAATAACCAGCTTGAATGCCAAACCCTTCACCTGAACAGGACAAACTACAGACAGAGGGAATCACACATGGTGACCCCCAGATCCCATGTCCATCTGACAGAAACTACTGCCACTGCTCACAAGAAAGGGAATTCTCCAAGCCCTTTACTGGAGGCAAATCACAGAAGAAACCCCCAGGATCACAGAATCACTAAGGTTGGAAGAGAACTCTAAGATCATCAAGTCCAACCATCAACCTAGCACCACCATGCCACTAAACCATGGCCCTAAGCATCACATCTAGATGTTTTCCAAACACTTCCAGGTGTTCAAAACACATTCATCCCATCTTTATCTTATGAAAATTGGGACTCAAACCCCAACTTCCAAGAGTACTGAGGTCACCTGGAACATTTCTTCAAGTACTCAAAGAGACACAAACAGCTCCTACCCAGAAACACTGAGTGTTTTAATACTGAGTGTTTCCAGCCACCTTGGGAGCTACCAGAGAGACTCTGTCAGCTCAGCCATCTCCACTGGAGCTCCACTGGCCTCATAAACAACTTGCAGGGACATTGAGTCCTGTGAGTTGTCAAAACAATTGGGAACTTTTTGCACAAAGTTACCTCCTTTTTTTTCCCAGCCAGCCCCATTCCCTATCCTCTACAACACAACCAGGCTCCAAGCAGGCAGCTCCCTAGCAAGAGCACCATGAAATGTTTGTAGGGAAGGGAGGGGACATGGTGGGGCACTGCTGGAGATCTGCCCAGGTAGCTGCAACCTGCCCAGGTACTTGCAACCTCCCCAGGTACCTGCAAGAGGCAGGAAAGCCACATTCTGACAGTGCTGGAGATACCACCCTCAAAGATGGAGAAGTCAAGAGTATTTTTCCCATTTATGGTAGTTACAGGAGGACATCCCAGGCAGGAGGTCCATGATGCAGGGAGAGTTTGCTGCTGCTACTCTCTGCTGAGCCAGGAACACTTGCCAAAGGGATCCTCAGCTCTGCTCGACATGCACATAGGCAATGTGGATTTCTGAGGAATGAAATGAGGGGTGGCACCTTCCTGGAAAGTTTTCTAGCTGTTCTCTGAAGCTCAGCAGAAGTGGCCCTGTATTTACACTAGCTCCAGAGCCTATGTGCTAATTGCAATGATTCTTTCTGCTCAGCACGTCCTCAAGTGCATTTGTAGAGAGCAGAGATGACGCCATGTGGCTGACTGATCTATTTACACCTCTGGAGTCCCTTCCTCATCCCCATCCCTGTTTCCCAATTAAGGGTGCAGACAGAAATTTGGCTGAGTTCCAGCAATCAGATATGCCTGGCACAGCACTGGGACTGAAGAGACAAACCAGTGACTTTTCCCCAACATAAGCTGTTCAGCATCTCCCTGCTGCCTGTAAACAGGCAGGCAGAGGAATCTGAAAAGCCCATTTCTTGGGAAGAACTAAAATAAAGTGAGTCTTGTTGCTGGAGCCTGTTGTGAATGCAAAAAGCCAGCAAAAGGCAGGTTAAAACTGCCCCTTTTTTTTCCTGACTTTAGGAAGCAAAGGCTAGAAGCAGGCAGTGTTCAGAAACTCACCCCTTCCTGTGCCACCTCTGGGGCTCTGGCCCAGGCACATTACAATTTGCTCTTTCCATAGAATCATTAACGTTGCAGAAGACCTCCAAGATCATTGAGTCCAACTGTTAGAACCTAACACTGCCAAGTCACCACTAAACCATATCCCTAAGTGCAACATCTAAATGTTTTTTGAACACTTCCAGGGATGGTGACTCCACCACTGCCCTGGGCAGCCTCTGTCAATGCCTAACCACCTCTTCAGTGAAGAAATTTTTCCAAGTGTCCAACCTAAACCCCCAGTGGTGCAACTTGAGGCCATTTCCCCTTTTCTGATCACTGGTAACTCCTTTCAGGGAGTTGGAGAGAGTGAGAAGGTCTCCCCTGAGCCTCCTCTTCTCCAGGCTAACCAACCCCAGTTTCCTCACCTGCTCCTCATAAGACATGTTCTCCAAATGTTTCTCCACCTTCCTTGCCCTTCTCTGGACACACTCCAGCACCTCAATGTCCTTCTTAGCATGAGGAGCCCAAAAATGAGCCCTGGATTTGAGGTGCAAGGGATGGAGTTATGTCTCCACAGCCCAGGTCACGTTTCTGCCAGGTGTTTGGCACACACACAATGAAAGCAGGGCCAGAATTAAAGGGCAGCTGACCTCAGAGGGGATGAAGCAGCAGCACAGGGGATGAAGCTCTCTTTGCTAGTTTTGACCTAGAAGACCTAGCTGTTGACAGATGCCCTTCCAAGTGGAAGAGGTGGGTCCCTTCCTCCCTGAAGACCTGTGGATGAGGTGTTTGCACTTGGTTCTAGCTGGAGCTGCCTCCAGCAGAACACAGCTTGCTTGTGCAGCCACGCTCCTGGAGCTGGTGACTATCCAAATTGCCACTGAACAGCAAGCAAATATTTGCACAAGTTCACAGAAGCTTTTTATGGAAGAAAGGAGCAATGCTATTTAGAAGATATGCTGCAGGTAGGAAGATGTTTGTAATGGAAACTCCTGAGGAGCCCACATAATGCTAACTTGCAAGCAATCCCCAGAAAAATAAATGAAAATACATCCCTTCTCATTCCCACTGCTTATTTCTCTTTTAAATAAGGGGGAATTAAGAGTACCTAGCAATTACATGTTGGAAACCATACAACTGTTCCCTGATCTCCCACAGTATTTTAGCACTGGTGTTTCCTGGAGCAGCTAGTTCTCAACACTTGTTTATACTCCTTTGCCCAGCTGGTTGCTGGCTTAGGGGTAAGTAGGGCTGCAGGTCCTTTTGCAGGTGCCCTGTCCCTGCCAGGCAGAGGTAGATCACATGAAGGACACTGGGGCAGTGGCAAAGCTTGCAGAGTTGCAAGTGCACACTGGGAGTCCACTACATTGGTCTGGCCCCAGCAGACATGGTTTACCTGCCTTGGTCTGTCACTAGCTTGTGAGGTGACCTTGAGCATATCACCTCTTCTGCCTTACCTGTGTTTCCCCTCCAGATTAAGGTCACTAGAGTCCTTCTCTCTTGCAATATGTATTTGAAATATTACCACCACAGAGCATCGTGGTTTCTGGGTTGTACTGTAAGAGCCCCAAAAATAAGATCATGAGATGTGATTTGGCCACATGTCCTGGTGCACTGAAAGGAAGCAGCTCCCTTTTATTTGTCTCTTGGTCTTTTCACTCCATGCAGTTTGCTCAAAGCCACCTGTGGCTGCAGCACTGTGGCACTCAGAGCCATCCCCAGCAGTGCCTGTGCCACTGAGGTGAGAGGGCTCCATGCCTCCTCTTTCCCTCTGAAGCAGTAACACCAGCAACAGCTGAGGAGAACCAAGCAGTTGCTTTTTTTTCCCTCCCTCCATTGAGCTCCAACCCACAACCAAAACAAATGGCTCCTTTGGTCTGCATCTGGAGAGCAGCTGGATCTTCCTGCATTAAGGAAAGACCAGGAATTCCCAGTGGCAAAAGAAGGTGTTTGCAGTGCAAGTTCCCTTTGGAGGAGAGAGATCTTCAGCCATGTGAAGGACAACATTTCCTTCAATCCCAGCTTCAGGATTAACATCCCTGTGTTGATCCAACAGAGAGCTGAGCTCAACCAGCACCAAGTACTGAAAGCACCACAGCACTACCTGGAGTCTCTGCTTGTCCCACGCTAACCATACAGCCCAACAGTGACATGTTCTGCTGCACAGCTACCAGACCTGCTGCAGCCCAAGCTGCTTCAGCAGAGAGACCCAGCACCAATCTCTGAAGACCAACATGAGCTGATGTGCCCTCTCCCTTCCCTGCCTCAGGAGTTAGTAGCTGACATGTGTATGCATTGGGCTTTGCTGGGATTTTACCACCATCACCATCATTACAGCACCAGAGCAGGGCTCTGCAAGGCAAAGACCTTTCCATGAACATGTCAAGCTCTGCAACTTTTGAAGCTGTTTTTCCCCATGGCCTCCTCCCCATGTTTCAGTTAAAAGATGTGAAGGAGAAGACAACTCTCTTGGAGATGTTCTGGATACACACCCATGACCACACTGAGTCAGACCAGAAGCAGTTTCGGTAGTGTCCAATGAAAAGATGAGCACCCAGGTCCATTTTTGGGTGTTCTCATCTCACTCTGAGACTACAGAATGGATCAAAAGCACCACCCAAACAATTAGAGCAGTTAAAAGAGACTTTTAGGGCAGTGCAGACCTATCTGCAGGCAAACCAGGGAGAAACCTAGGAGCACTGGCTGCCTAACCCATCCTTGTGAGGATGATACCTGTTGGCCAGTTGTCATCTGTGCACATTATCATAAAAACCAGAGACTCTTCCAAGGTAGCAGCCATACAGACCAGCTGAGCTCTGCTCCATCCTCATCTCCTGCCAGTGCCAAGCATGCAGGTGGCACAGGGTGGTGCTGGGAAAAGGATTCACAGCAGCTCCATTTCCAGTTTGTGAGATGTTTGTCTCCCTTTCCCTACTCTGCCTGGGAACTTGTGGCTAGACAGAGAGGGTATTTCAGTACTTTGAACTGGGAAAATCTTTCCTGGGCTGGGAGGTGCTGAATTATTGCAGAGATGTCATCAATCTTTGTCATTTCTGGAAAGCCAAACAGGCAGGTGTGAGGGCTGCACACGCTCACTCAGGCAGATCCTTTTGGAACAGCAGCAGAAGACAGGCTACCTTCTCTCCAGATGGAGTCCTTCAAGCTCTGGGTTAGTGCACATCAGCCAGCATCCTTCCAAAGGCCAAAGCAACAGATCTGCCAGAGGGATGGGAAGCCTGGAAGAAGGTTGGGACAGCAAAGGGTGCAAACATCTCCCTTCCAACTGCCCGGTTAGGTGCACTTGGTGCCATCCTCCACCTCTGCCCCAGCATTTCATCAGGGGGTCTGAGCCATGGGCACCTTCTCTGCCCCTGTAAAGAGGAGGCTACCCTTCTGGAAGGGTGTTGTGTTATAGTTCACCTTTTCAAAACCTGCTTATGATTCAGGGGTAGACAACTGCTATTCATTTCTACTTAGACACTCAGGAGACAAGACTGCTCCCAGCAATGGGATTCAGGCTCATTCTGGGCTCTAGTCAGCAGGGGTGCAGCTCCCTGGCATCAGCCTGTGTGCCCCCTTTTATCCCCTGCCCTGAGCTGCAGCACCAACCTTGCCTTCTTCCCTGCCCAGCAAAACAATGACTGATTTAGGAGAGCAAGTCCTTCAGGTAAACCAAACCTGCACATCCAAGCTGGGGAGAGCAGTGAATGCAGATGAGTTTATTTTTGCATCGCCTCCTACTAGCAGAGCCCTGGGAGCTGCTAACATTACATCATCCATTACACACCCCCACCCCTCCACGGATCAAACCCTGCAAAGGCACAACGCTTCTGCTGATGGCTGCTGGAAGCAACAGCCAGAGGAGAATTAACTCTTTGCTGTGCAGGATGCATGCTGCACTCTCCTGTGGCCAGTGGTTATCCAGCACTGTTGTTTTTAGGGGTATTTTTTTTCCTGTGGTTAGCTGTTAGAGGAAGGGATGGCTGAATCCTCTGAGATGTTCAACCCAGCAAGCTCTGCCTCCACGTATTTATCTAACAGAAGAAGTATTTTTCTAACAGGATAAAGAGTCTGAGTCACCCCCACTCTGTCCCAAATGCACGACTAGAGATGGGCAAGAGAATCAGACAATGGTTTGGGGTTGAAATGAGACCTTTCAAGGTCCAAGCCTGATACCCTCAAGGAACAGACTAACTGTTCTGACCAGAGGGACATGCTTGAGCAGAACTGCCAACTCCCACCCCCAGACTTCAATTCCACAAGAACTGGGGGATTGTTAGTGCCAGTTCTCCTCCAGCCCTACGTGGCCTGAGGGAGCAGCCACCGGCTGAGACGCAGGCACTGGCATCTTGTCGAGAGCAGCACAAAAGCTTTTCTTTGCAGGAAATTAAAAACAAGGAAACAAACACCAGCACTTGCGTAAGCCCCAGACTGGCTCAGACAGAAAATTACCTCGAGACTGTTTGTGTTCCAGATCAATGGATCAGCTGCAGCAAGGGGCAATTAGCACCTTGAAATTCTCCTGCAAGCCAAGGGCTGGGAATTTGAGGGGAGGGTGGTGAGGGAAGGGTGAGAGCAAGCAGGAATGACAATAGGTCCTTCTGGATATAAAAGTCATTGCCTGGCTCTGGCTGAGCTTGAGCTTACTCTTATGAAGAGAGCTGTTGGATGCTTTTGCAACCAGGCAAAAGGGGGACAGGAGGGAGCTGCAGAGGCTGCTGACACTGCATCCTGGGAGAGAGTATCTGGTGCGAACAGGGAAAGCAGAGTCCATTTTTTTTCTGGCTGAGACTAAAGATATCTGCCTAGTTATACCACAAGCCTATTTTCTGCTCTGCCCTGCACTCCAAGCAAGCCAAAACTACTCTGTAAACAGATCCTGGCTGTGCTAGGTACGTGGATGGGTACAAGGTACAAGCTGGCCACAAGATAAACACTTCAAGTGGGCAGGTATCAGCTCAGTTTGGGCTCTGCCCAGGTCTGGGATAAGGCTCAGACCAATCCCTTTCAGAGAAGCAAGCATCCTCGCAGGGGATTGCCCTTTCCAACCATGCTCCTCCCCAGCACATACCCCAAAATTCCATGTCATTCTGGATGTTATGAAGATACTGGTCTGACTCTTCCTGCCACTGTTAGGAAAACCTCATCATTTCCTATGTGCTGACATAATGCTCACATACACCTAAGAGGCTTTACTGTTGCTACCGGAGGAGGAGGAGGAGGGAAGAACTGTGGCTGGCTCTTCCATAGCCCTTCCTGAAGAAAATCAAATCTCCAAACTCACCCAGGAGAAATGAGACATTTGTTCAGGTGGACCTTGTTTCCCAAACCACTGGGACCACCAGGAATCACTCCCTTGACCCATGGCAACACCCATGGCCCTTGCTAAGGGACACGAGGGCTTTCTCCACCATTCCTGAACAGCAACCCACAAAAGCACCAGATACCAAAGACATAACAAGGATTAAAGCACCTACATGAGAAAGCCTTGCTCCTGTCTAACAGGTCTCCAGGCTTCTATTATTAATCTAGGATGAAAAGAAAACCACCTCTGTTGAAAACAGTTTTCTATTATCGTGAATGTGTTTGCACCTAATCTGAACACGGGGAGGCCAAGGCAAGCGGAGTGCAGAACTCTGTCAGGCACTGATGCTCTTAACACTTTGAAATCATGCTAATCTGATAAGGCACTGAGGGAATTATTCAAGTAAACAAAGCCAGGCCCCGATAAGGAGCATTAGAGATAGGGCACACCACATATTTAGCACCGGGAGGGAGGCCGGCAGCAATGGGCAGCACATTTCCCTGCAGCCCCACGCCTCTGCCCCAGGGAGGAAAGCCAGCCTGTCCCAGCCACTGAGCACTCTCTCCCCCAACAAGGAAAATGAAACAGCAGGATGCAAGCGCTGCTGCTCACAGCTAGATCTTCCTGAGCATTAACATTTGATCACAGCACTTCCTTCAGCAGGATACAGAGAGATGCAGGAGGAGGGCAGGCTAGAAATCATGAATAAAAATGACCAAGATATATGGGTTAGGTGCAAACCAAGCAAATAGGGGACAGCAGGGGTTTTTCTTGCCTCTGCATGGTTGGTCAGTGTTTGGCAAAACTCGTGTCCTCTCTGCATTCTGCTGGTACCACTTTAGCTTGGTGCCTTGTGAAAATGCAGCAGGAAGGCTGCAGACTGCAGAGTGAACTTGCTCCATGCTGGCTTCACTGGGAACTCACCTCCTGTCTCCCTGCAGAGCCCTCCAGAAAAACAAGCCTCACAGCTGGAGCAGAGCTGATCTAAGCCCTAGCTCCTAAATCAACTTTCTCATTTAGGGGCAATCTCTCCAAAAGCCTCTCCCCACCTTGGGTCACGCAGAGCCTGACTTTGCCCAAGCGCAGCTCTCAGCCCAGCACTGCTGGCACTGCGCTGGGACTCAGCACCTCAGAAATAGCAGGCTGCAAATCAAATCCCTAGAACAGACCCACCCAAGAGCTGGAGATGTTTCATGTCAAGTTGTGTTGCTACCTTTTTTCTTGCTTTCATTATTTATCTGATGCCTGTCAGTGCAGGAATGCTGCTGAGTGATTAATAGCTGCAGAGCGTTTGGAAGGTGAAATGGGCTGGGGTAATTATTACTCTGAGTGACAAAGAACAAGACAGTTCAAGAGTACACACTGATAGATTACAACATTGTACTACAAGGGAGCACCCAAAAATCACCCAGCACTTCCTGCTCCAGGGACCAGTTCCAATGCTATATGTTGTGAGAGATGCTATGGCACTTTCACCTCTTCTTCAGCATTCCATTCTGTTAGTATGGTGGGAATTGCCAGTGGAAAAAATGAGATTAATGGGGGGAGGAGAAGATGAAGACAGGCTCCAGGAGGGACTCACACTGATGGGATGAAGCAGGAATAGCTGCTCTCCCACCACTGGCTTCCCTTTTCTTGGCATCTGCTGCTTGGAGCACGATGCCATGGGAGCAATGCATGTGAGGAAGCCTGGTCTCCTGGATGTGCAATATGGGACCCTTCCTTGGAGCAGAAAGGGGTGAATAGGGACTCACTACTGCTCCCATTTCCCACTCACCCATTTGCACAATTAATTGCAGGAATCTGAGATCCTTGAAAGCTTTTCCTCTGCCTCCAGTAAATTTGGCTGAAACCAGGCAAGCAGAGAGATTGGTTCTCTGCACCTTCCTGTGGAGAGCACTGGTCTTCCTGGGCCAGCCAGGCTTTTGGGTAATCCAGCACAGGGTGCCACCAAACCAACAGCATCAGCAGTCATTAAAAATGAGATGCTTTCCACACTAGGCTGTATGCTTTGGAAGCAGGCACTTCATCCAAACAGGATTAGGAGAGCTCAGGATTTTACTTCTTTTATTTCCACTCCCCCTTAACCATGAGCCAACCTCAGAAGAAACAGGCACAAAACTCACTTAGCCAAGATGGGTCTGAAGTGAAAATGTATTTTTCCTCTACGTCTCCAGAACATTCAAGACAAATACCAATGTGGAACAGGACTAACACTGGAAAGCAAATAGCATTTAAGTCACCCACACAGACCTCTAACAAGCACTTTACTGCCTAAGTGAAAATCCCCTGCAAAAGCCGTTTAGTTCAGGGGAAGGAAACCTTTAGGAGAACTCCCTGACCACTCATTTGTGGGAAATTAGAGGTAAAACCAAAACATACAAGGGAAACCAGAATGGTTTAAGTGGGAAACCTCCAAATTGAGGAAGCAGTTGGGCTGTGGTGGCCTACTAGCACGTAAACATATAATGTGCTTGTGTGCATCTGCAGACATGCTCCTACCTCCAACACATAAGTATGCCAGCTTCTGCACAACCAGCAAGGCTCTCCCTTCTCCACCAGCTCCATTTTCAGTGAGCAACAGCCTCGTAGGACATGCAGTTTGTCTTCAGGCCACACATGTGAGCTGGTGTCAGGAGCCTTTGTCCTCTTTTTGACCCCAGCGTGTTGGTTTGTTCTATTTATGCCTTTTTGATCTGTAACCCATGGCAGAGGTTTTTTGGCACTGTTGCTGGAAGGTCAGGGAGGGACCAGAGAAGAGCAAGTCCCAGGCACAGAGCCCTTGCAGAGCATGATCTGTCAGCTGCCTCCACCAGGAGCTGGCTGTGTTTTGAATTCAAAGAATCTCTTTCAAAACCAACAAAACCCACTCAGGTCTCCATGCCAAGATGGTAAGCTGGCAGCCCAGAGCTGGTGGAATAGCACAGGGAGCACCCCACATTCAGATGGGACAGGCAACCTTACAGACATGTTCAGTCATAAGACCTGGGAGAAGGTCCAGGGGAGAGAGAAGGGATGGGGTGAGATGGAAAAGGCAGATTCATGCAGGAGGAGAAATGCCCTCTGAGAACAGGCTCTAGTTGTGCCCAGCACTAAGCATGGTATTGGGCAGCTGGTTTAAAAGCATTGCCTAGGGCAGGAGAAAGTGCCTGTGGACCTAAGGGCTATTCCCTGGATTTCCTTCTACCTCCAAGGACCATAAAAGACATTTCACAATTTAGACCCTACTTCCATTAGGTGCCACTGAACATCCCCTGATGACTTCTGGCACTGTCTTGCTGAAGGATCCAGTAAGAGAGTCCAGGACATGCACCAAAAAGGACAGAAGATGCAGCCAGGAGCATGATTTTGTTCCTGAGCCCCTGTGAAACAATCAGGCAAGGCTGAGGGACAGGAGGTGACCTCACACCATCATCAGCATGAGGAAAACCACCCCAAGGTGAGGCTACCAAAGACATGTTCTCTTCATGAGTTCCCAAGTAAACTCACATTAGATGCCCTAGCAGAAGACATTGGGGTGGGGAGAACTACAGGGCTAGGTTTTCAAATGACAGAAGAACACAAGTCTCAAAGGGATGGCACTTGCCAGCAGTCCTATTTCTAAAGCCTGAATTCCCATGTCTAAAGAAGGTCTAGAAGAGAAGGTGAACACAAGGGTCAGGAGCTTCCCTTTCCACAAGGCAGGCCTGCATTTAAGGAAGCACCAGCAGAGAAGAGTTGGTTTGTACACTCCCTGCTGCAGGCAAACCACAGGATCCTGTTTCTCAGTGCTCAGGTCTACAAAAATCCCCCAGACTTGCCAGTTCACACCCCCACTGACCTCACCAGACAGCACCAGGGCATTTTACCATTACAAATGCTTCCCCACAGGATCACCCCTCCTCCAACTTCACATCCCACGCTGGTGACAGCCCTTCCTGGAAAGGGACAATCCCCAGAGGACTTAAAGAGCACTTCATGGATGAAGCAGACACACTCCCACTGCCTCCCCACCTTCTCAAAACACACCAGGCAACAAGGGACGATACAAGCAGTACGTAGGATGATGCTTTTTCCTTGGGTGGAGAAAAGCATCTTCTCTCCTCTGGAGGCCCACCTCCTCTGGCTATGCTGGCTATCAGCAGCCAAGAACTCCCCTAGCCATGCTTGGTGCATCTTCTCTGGTCACCCACTTCCCTTCTGGCAGGTGAAATTCTCTGTTGAATCAACTTTCCTGCAGTTGGTGTTTCTCGGTACCTCTGCGGTAGTAGTCATGGTGACAAAACTATGGTCCCTGGCAACACACCAATGATGCTGCAAATCTACACTGACTAATCCTAAAAGCCTCATTTGTAGAACTCATTTAAATGCTTCAAGATATGCAGGTCACCACAGGGGTCGATTTAATGGCTATGGCATATCTGGTGATGAAGCAGTTGTTACAGGAGGAGCAGGCAGGGCATCTTCTGGTCATGAAATTAAGTGGATTTTTAATGCAAGATGTAGGCTAAAGAGATGAAAAGGAAAAGCACAGTTTCAACAGAGGCACAGGAACAAACCCAGCTGATTTCCAGGCAAAGAGCTGGTCAAGGCTCCAGATAAAATGCTGTTTTAAATAACAATCCCCCTCAACAATATCGCTGATACAGTATTGCCTGCTTTCTTTGTGCCTATTCAGAAGGTAATGAGTGCTCTCCTCAACACATCTTGCCCACCAGCATGCAAAACCACGGTGCAGCACAGCCAGCTCCCCCAGTTGGCCCCATTAAAGGCACACACAGAAGGATGGAGGCTGAGGACCTTCCAGTGCAATAGTTTCCAGCTCCACCAGGATGGCAGAGCACCTGCCCCACACTGCCTTCCCTCAGGAATCTCCCATGGGGGAGTGCCCCCAGGAGGGCAGCTCTCCTTATTTATGCCCTCTTGGAGACTTTCAGCTCTTTGCTGGCACTGAAAAATTCATGGCCACATCTTCAGTTAATATGTTGATGTCATCAGGGAGGGATGAGTGCCAGAGTCAGTCTCTTGTTGTAAGTGTGCCCAGGCAGACCGAGGAGGCTGCCATAAAGCCACTGGCTCCTTTCCCCCTGCCCCCAGCTTTTCCCTTTCTCTGTCTGCCACCTGGCATTGGACACACAGAGGCACAAGTGACCTGGTTTGGGTTAGAACAGAACTAATTCTGTTCAGTGATTTTACTTTTCAGCTAAAGCTCCTCTAAGTGACTGCACTTTCTGAAGTTAACAGCATGTTTTCAGACACTGCCTGCTTCTAGCAGTGATAAGACCTCATGGTCAGATTTACTACCAGGGATTGGTATGCAGAGCAAGGTCACTACTAAATCTTGTGTCCCATGTTGGAGGGTGCAGAGTACAAGGCTGCACCTGCAAGGGAGGAGCCTCCAGGACAGGTGACCCCAAACTGACCAACTAGGGATTCCATTCCATATACACCATATTTGATATAAAGCTGGGGGATCAAGTTCTTCTTGGTCACCTTCTTCAATGGCCAGCATCTGAGGAGGACTCTCCCTGTTCTCCCTTTGATCCAAATCCATGAGTTCCTGAATCCAGCTCCTGAATCTGGTCCCTGAGCCTGGTTCCCATCTGCTGCTGAGTCCTTCTGCCACAGCACCAGTGGTGACAGTGACGTGGCTGCCATCAGGGGGGACTGGGTTCAGCATTGGTTTTGTATAGATCTGTATATATTTCACTCTGTTGTTATTATTTTCATTGAAGTAGTTTTAGTTTTCCAATCCACAAGACTCTCTCCCTTATTCCCCTTCTATTCCCTGTGGGAGGAAAGAGGGTAATAGAGAGTGACTGTCACTTGGCTTGTGGCTGGCCCAGCCCTAACTCTAGCCACAGAAGGAAACGGAGAGTGGCTGCTGCTAACATACACATCAGCAAAAACCCCCTTGGCTTACACAGGCTCACTCTCCCTCCTCATACAAACAAAGCAATAAGCTCTCTAGACAGTTTCTTACCCCACAGAAAGCAAATCATGCAGGTCTGAGGCTGTAGAGTCCTAAATCTTTGTCCCATAGAGCTAAACAATTATTACTCACCTCATTTGTGGTGCTTTTGAGCAAGTATTCACATCACCCTACCCAGCAACTACCAGAGACAAGCATCAGCACACAACTAGGTGAAGCTGCTTGATCACACAGGGATGTGATTTCCATGTCCTCTTCTGCTGCCTTAACCCACTGCCCTTCCTACACAGGCATCTCCAAGAGAAAGACTTCTTTCATCTAACCAGGACCTGGGACACGAAGCCAATTCATGTGGCAGAAAGCAAGCAGACCAAAATCCTGCTTAGTAAAATCTTGGTTCTGCTTGCTCACCAGTATTTCACAGAATCACAGAATGGTTTGGGTTGGAAAGGACCCTACAGATGATCTATTCCAACCCCCTGCAGTCAGCAGGGATGTCTCCAACTAGATCAGGTTGCTCAGAGCCCCAGACAACCTGCCCTGGGATGGAACAACTCCCATCTCTCTGGGAAACCTGGAAGAGGGTCTCACCACTCACAGCATAAAAGATTTCTTCCTCATATCTAGTGTAAATCTCCCTCTTTTAGTTTAAAACCATCACTCCCTCCTTAAAACTAGATGCAGCATAACTGCACTTGCCCTCGTGGCTGACACAGAGCCAGCAAAGCTCCCTGGGTTCCCTTCATTAGTTTGTCAACTTTCCTGTTCCTGCAGAGGAAATTGAGTTTAACCAGGGGTTATCTGCACTCATACTTTATCACACTGCTAGAATAAAGCAATAGCAACAACAGGAATTACTGTGGGTACTAATGATTTCTCCTGCACCTTCCAACTGTGCCCCATGATGTATGTGTCACTTGCTTGGATGCAGTGGAGATGCTTCTTGGGCAGAGTTGTGCAAAACAGGTGCTCTGTAAGTCTTGAAGACAGGCTCAACCTTTGCTCTTCCCAAAATCCAAACCCTTTGCTGATCCCACTGAGGACTGAACCAGTGATACTGGAGGCCACCTAAAATACCACCTGTGTCTCCTGCCATGGGACCCCTAGTCTTCTTGAGCACAGAGATGCCACCACTCCCTAGGAGGACACATCTACTAACAGTAAGGAAGCTGAACGTAGATTTAGGTCCTTGATATTGACATTCTGGTCTTGTGCTTGGGCACAGAAGAGCCCAATGGCTGTTTTCAGTCACAAGGAACAGAAATGGCAATGTCATGTATCAACTACAGCAAAACATGGGAGTCCAAACCCCACCTTCTGGATCCCTCCCTGTGAATATGTGATCCAACTGAAGTTGCTTCAACCACAGCTTGGTTTCACCACTGGTGATAACAGCTCTAGTTACCCCCTCCCAGTGCTACTCTGAGGCTTTAATGAAAACACTATCATACTTTTGTGTTACTGACAGTGTTGGAAGCCTCTGTGCTGACTGAAATCCTGACTCTGTAGATGTAAAGAGGTTTTTGCTCACAGCTTTTTCAGCCAGGACTATTGGAACTTCTCTTGTCAAAACAACCACCCTTGCTGGGTCCCTATCAGCAGTGCAGGTCACTGCTCCTGCCTGCATCACCTCCTGCAGATCCTCCTTGGGCCACCTCCAGCAGCCTGACATGTCTCCCTTGTCCCCCTGCCCCATCCAAGGGACCACAACTGATGCTCCTGCCCCAAAGCAGCTGCTGCTGCCCTGGAGCTCCAGCTGAGGCACTTCCACCTCACAGCACTGCTGCCTGCCCTGCCCCTGGGAATGATGCTCCAGGCCCACCATGGGCCACGTTGCACCTCTCCAGTGCTGGGGAAGGGCACCTTGGGGGTTTCTTGCACTTCTGCAATTGCAGCTGGGCTGAGTGTTTTGGGCATGGATGTCAGGTCCTGCTGGCAGTTCAAGGAGAGGCTTAAGAATGGAAAAAGCAACACACTTTTAGGAGCAGCTCAGCTGCAGGAGAAGAGCTCCCTATAAACCACTGCCTGTGAAGCTGTTGAGGTTTTGATGGCTGCTGCATGAGCAATGGCAAAATCTATTCTCTGCTAGGCTTTGTGCTCACCTCCTCCTGAACACCCAGTGCCTACCACAGGCATGGAAAGCTCAGCTGAACAAAGCTTTCTAAAAGGAGGTGCAAGGACTGATGGCATGGCCAGGGGGGTATCCAAAGAGACAACCTGAAGAGGCATTGACCATTTCTAAAAGTCTAGGTAGAAGAGAAAAACAAGATGAGAGGGGAAACAACAACAACAAAAAAAGAGGGCTAAGAGACAGAACAGGTTGCTGTGCAGTCCAGGGGACTTGGAAGCTCTTCTCCACATCTGCAGAATGGTTTGAATCCAGCAGCAGAGAGCCTGGCACGATGCTAGTTAAATGCTTCAATGAATTGGAAGTTATCTTCAGTTATATTTTTAGTTGGCACCAACAGGCATTGCATAATGGTTATTACATAAGAGCACTACAGCTACAAGCTCTCTCTTTTTGGGGCTTTTGGCTTGTTTGCTTTCTTTTTCTCTCTCTCTTTTCTCCCCCTCACCCCAAATCTCCCCCCTCGTGAGAGACTGATCAATAATTGCACTTTCCATCAAATGAGGGAGGCAAATCCTTAGGAGAAAACAAAAGAAAGAAACCAAACAGAATAAAACTGTTGTTCCTAAGCCTGTGAGAGCTCCTCTCTTGCCCAACCTCAAACAGAATTAACTATTCCCAGAATAGAAATTCCACTAAGACTTATCTGTAGTTTAAAGGGACAGGCTGTGATTCTGTGCAGACACCAAATTTCTTACTACTGGAGGGGTTTTTATCTCAGGGTGATGATAACTCAGAAGGCAAAAATAAAAGGGAGCAAGGAGAGCACTGTGTAAGAGATGCTGAGGAAAATCTGGAGGAGATTTTCTCTATCTGCCAGCAAGATCATTGCCCACTGGTGCTCCTTTAGAATATTCCCTTGGCATATTTGTTATCTTTCCTCCCATGCTGGCAGAGTAACAGAGTCTTTGGCTTCCAAACTAGGTGCTACATGAAAAAAACAGAAGAAACTTTGCAAAAGCTAGAAATGTTTCCTTTCTTTCCTTTCCTATCTCTGAACCTAAAGAGCTGAAGCAGGCACTGCCCCCAACTGCAAAAACAACCACCAGTTCAGTGGCCAAACACCAGCTCCCTCCTCCCCCTGCCCCGTGGGCTTAGGCAAGGGCTCACTTTGTTACCCAGCACAGAGCCTGCCTGACAAACACAGCACTAATTCTGCTTTGCCCTCCTCTTTTTTGGTCCTCTCAAACAAAAGAGCCAATTCCAGCAAAGAGCACAAGACATCATCTGACCAACAATCACTTCTTTGCTAGCAAGCTGCTCCCTTCTGCTGCTTCACTCTCCCACCTTCCCAAACCTGCTCATGCCCCTGATGCTCTCTCCTGACTCATGCTAGCTGGGGATAATGAAAGCAAAGCCTGGGCTACCTGCATGGGGGGAAGGCATTGTGTTGGGTGTCATACACTGGAACAAAAGCAACCCTGAGAGCAGGGAGAGGGGGGAAAATACAAATGCAGCTGCTTGGAAAGCATGAAGACAATTCAGAGAGGCTGTCTGGCTTTCAAAAGTTGCTGTGGCACACTGCAGACCCCAGTACTGATAGCAGATCAGTGCAGGAGGACAACCTGGCAGGGCTACAGTGTGAACAAGAGCAAAAAAACCCAAGAAAACAGGACAAAGAGGGAGCAGAAGGACAAAAAAATGAGTTAGCTGGCAGGACAGTGCTAGGTTTGGGCTACAGTAGTGCAGCTGGAGAGAAGGAATAGCATACAAAAACTTATCACAGAATCACTAAGGTTGGAAGAGATCTCTGAGATCATCAAGTCCAACCTCAACCTATCACCCCCATGCCACTAAACCATGGCCCTCAGCACCACATCTAGACATTTTTTGAAGCCCTCCAGGGATGGTGACTCCAGCACTGCCCTGGGAAGCCTGGGCCAATGCTTAACAATTCTTTCAGTGAAGAAATTTTTCCTCCAGTGTGCTAGGGTAATATTATCACATGGGGAATAGAGCCTTGCTTCTGGCAAGGGCTTCTGGCACCTAGCTATTATCATCTTCAATAATGGAGACAAAAGTAATTTGCTGGAAAAGCTGGCTTGAGAAGTTGTTTGAGCTGTGAAGATAAGAATGCAGGAGACTCCTGCTCCCCAGTGCTCTGCAAGTGGTCCATGCTCACCACAAAGAATACAGCCATTTGTCATGTGGGACTGCAAAGATTAGAGAAACAAGTGTCAAAACAAGCAAAAGCAGTAAGTTTACTTGCATTTGTCATGGTTTTTCTCCTCTCTACAAGCCATTAAGGGATTTTACAATAACTGATCACTTGCAGCACTGGGAAATAGCAAAACCAAGCTTAACTGAGACAAACGTTCCTGCTTCTCAGGAGAAATGCTCCTAATTCATTGCAAAGCTGCTCTGCCCTGCTGAGCCTCCAGCCCCAGGTGCTCAGGATAAAGGCATTTGATACCAGCTTGGACTCAGGGTTGTTTCTGTTCTTGAGTGCCCTTCTCAAGATCAAAGAGCTCTGCGGGCAAACAGGGCACAACTGCTAAATCCCTTGTTAATGAACCCTTCTGCTGGGCTGTACACACATGTATTGGGAGCTCCTTCATGCACTTCTGGACAGTGGGGGGAGGAAAGGCATCCTGAGGAATCAACAGCTGAGCACAGGCTCTGGCAGTGTTTATCAAACAGGGCTGCAGTTGCTGTTGCAGCACTTCTGTTGGGAGGCAGCAGCAAACAGCATGGCCACAATGGGAGCACGCTTGGGGGTCTTCCTGCTGGGGAGGGGATGGTGGGGGGGAGAGAAGGATGTTTAATTTAAAAGGAAGAGAGCCACGAACAGACTGTGTGAACTTGTAACAATCAGGTTTCACTCTGACAGACTCCAAGTTTGGCCAAGGAAAATACTGCACTCTATGAGGACAGAACAGCACAGCCCTTCTCTCCATCAGGAGCCTCCTAGGTCCAGCTTCCCATCAGCTCCAGCCAGCAGGGAGAGGGAAGAGCTGCTGAAAAAAGGGCTCCATATGAACCTTCTGAGCTCATGGACCAGGCTGGGGCAAAGCTGGGCCTTACTGGGATGTGCTTGGGACACTGCTAACAGCACACGCTGCAGAAGGGACTCCTGGATCTCAGCCCTGCTCTGCCACAGATGTGTGCTCACATTGGAGCCCAAACCACTTACCCCATGAGACCAGTGGCCAGGAGGGTGGCACAGACAAGCAGCTCACTCCTTCTCTTGCCCCACTTGATCTCAACATCTCAGCAAAGCCAAACAGGCATTGCCATTCCCACCCAGCCTCTCTGCACATGCCTTTACCAAGAGCCTGATGCACTGAACCTCTCTCCTCTGAAAGCAGCAGAGGAGAATGTAACATTGAGGCAAAACAGACTGAAGTTCAGCTCCATGGTGTTTCAGAGCTCCTTGGTTTCTTACTTTTATGAGACTTCTGGGGAAGTATGTGCACCAGGACTGTGAAGAATCCAAACTAACCAGCTGCATGGCCAAGCACAAGCCTCTGCAAACATGCTGCTGCTGAATAAAACACACAAAAAAGCAGCCAGCTTCAGTGTGCAGATTGTTCTGCTGTAGTTAAGATCGAATTAAAACATATTTAACTCATAGAAGTGACAGATCACAAATGGAAGAATAAAATAAAAAGCCTCAGATATGCAAAATATGAACCATTAATCAAACAGACACTCTGAAAGACTGCACTGTGAATTCTCTAGTGATTAGCTGTGGGCACTCAGCCAAAGAGGTCTGCAAGCTCTGTTTCACTGACATGTATTTTTAAACTAGCTCCAGCAAAGAGGAGGCCATTTGGGGCACAGCATACCAGCTTGGGGGGCTGGGACCAGTCCCTGCCACAGATTCTCTTGCAGAGCATCTTTCTACATCTCAGTTCTCCACCTCTAAGACTGAGATAATATACCCTGCTCCTAATTCCTGCCTTTTACAACCAAATCTAGTTCTCAAGAGGGCATAGACCACCTCTTCCTACATTTCTGTAGTATACAATGCCACTCTGATATACACCATAGAGACAATAAAACCAAACAAACAGGGTTGAAAGACTTTGAGGCATAACACAGCCAACCTATGGCAGAGCCAGATAGCCCTTGATCACTCCTAATTCTATTTAATGCATTATTTGAAGCCACCCAGCAATAGAGAGCCTGCTGCCTCTTAACAGCCTATTGATTAAATATATTGCCACAGCCCATGACACACAGATGACCAGAAACATCTCTCAGACTGCATTAACATCCCTGAAACACCAGGTATGCCCAAACCTGTCTGGGTTGGGTCAGGAGAGCTGATGTTTCATCAAGCTTGTGGCCACTGCTGACTTACTCCTGAGAGGCAGCAAGAGGTGCTTGCACTGTTGCAAATCCTCACTGACAGGAAAGCAAAGGTTTAAAAAGAGGGAGAAAAACCTAAGAGTTTGGCAAATAATGCCAGTGAAAGGTTTTCAGGCTGCTCTGCAGGAAAGAAAATGGGTAAAGAGTGCTCATCTCACCTCTGCCAAAGCAACAGCCACTTAAAGGGTGCAGAAGAAGAGCTGCAGAGCAGTGGCCAGCACCAGGGCAGCAGGTAAGCAGGCTACCAGTGTTAGTCCAAATGCAGCTGCTGCACAGCAAACCACTGCTGGGCTGGAAGCAGGCAGCATGTTCTCTCTTCTGTCTGCTTAGAACCAGCCCTTCCCTCTTGGAAAGCCATGGCAGGAGTTCCAACTCACAGACACTTTGTAGTTTCTGGAGATCCTTAAGCAGAAGAAGGTAGAGACCCAAAGGGTGGCAATGAGAGCAGATTCCTGAGCAGGCAGCATCACTGCATCTTGCCTTCTACCTGCTGACCCTGCAGGACACAGCAGCTGGGGGAGAGGGAGACCCTGCCCTAGAAGGTGAAGTGCTACTTAAAGAATGGCAGAACCAGAGAATTGTTTTGGCTGGAAGAGACCTTTCAGATCATCAAGTCCAACCATTAACCAGCACTGTCAGGTCACCACTAAACCATGTCCCTCAGCACCACATCTCCACCTCTTTGAAACTCCTCCAGGGATGGTGATTTCACCACTTCTACAGGCAGCCTTGGCCAGGCCTTGGCGAGGGGAGGAAACTGTTCCTCAGGTCCAACCTAAACCTCTCCTGGTGCAACCTGAGGGTGTTTTCTCTTGCCCTATCCCTTGTTTCTTGGGAGGAGAGACCAACCCCCACCTCCTTTCAGGTGGCTGCAGAAGCCACGAGCTCTCCCTTAAGCCTTCACGCCACATGTCACACAGTCCCACACTGCCCTTCCTACAGCAGATCCCTCCTGTCCCAGCTCTGCTGGAATCACATCCTCCCAGCAGGTTTCAGCACTAATACCACATCTTCTGAGCCCACCAGAAGCACCACAACCAGCCCCTGCAGCTCCCACAGCAAGCAGAAAACCAGCCATGGGTACCCTCAGTGCCTCCCCAGCTGGGAGGAGTTGGATTTAACAGGCAGTTTTCTTTCACTTGCTTGTACCACCTAAGTTTCTAATTCAAGTTTGTATTGATCACTGTACTTGGAACAAAGGGATTAGAGGCAGCAGGACTCTGCAGGGCCCTGCACTTGGTTCAAAAAAAGACATTTCTTGCCCCCAGGAGTTTACATTTCAACCTAATAGAGAGAGACAACAGGCGTAAGCAAAAATGCATCCTGGCTGCTTTCAGAGCAGCAGAAACATTAGGAGAGTCAAGAAGATAAGTAGAGACAAGAATTGTTTAAATTCATCTCTGCAGACATAATCCCAGAAGTGTGAAGTGGAACTTCTCTGTGCATTGCAGGGAATCAGGAGCAGAAGCAAGTCCCATGACAGGGCTTAGCAGAAGCTCAGCACAAGCTCTTGAGCAAAGAAATAAATCAGGCATCTTCATATAAACACAAGTTTTGAAAGAACTGATGTGAGGGAGAGATGATGGATGTCCCAGAGAAGGAGGCTTACAAAGTGATGCAGGCTAAAAGCACTGCTCCACAGCTTTACTCTCTCCTCCTGTGCTGGTCAGTCTTGGGGGGTGATGGACACACAGCCCTACCACCAACTTCATCTTAGATTCCTGCCTTCAGGTTCTTCTCCTCTGCTCTGTTTCCAAAGTGCTCCCCTGCCATAATTAAACCTCTAATTTGTAAGTATTACAACTGGCCCTACCAAACTCAGGTCCTAAAAATAGCCCTAAAAGGACAGCTAACCTTTTCAGCTCTGCAGTGCCCTGCTGTTGTTGTGAAACACCATGGGACAGCATGGTATGAAAGCAAGCACAGAAGTGAAGTGTCCTCCAGAACAAAGCCCTTGTGTCTCTGGTGGACTCGCATGACCTCCTCCTGAGGGTAAACAAATCTGGACTTCTTCTGAACCAGACACAGTTGGAGATGATTCTCCACACCCAGGACTCCCAACTGATCCTCTGAAGATGAAAGAGAGCAAGAAAACCCGAAATGCTGGCTTGGTGCAGCCCCATCTCTCCCATGTGTGGCACAGATGGCCCTTCAAGCAGGTAAAGGTGATCTCCTGGCCTGCTGGTCTGCAGTTAATAATTGATTAACTACTTATTTATCATTTATTAACCTTTTATAACATCCCTCATCATGAAAAGAGTGATCCTTCTTCTCAGCAGAGCTGGACATTCTCTATAGAGTTTCTCCACAGGGATAATTTCCTGCAGATCCCATGATAGCCTGGAATTTGGGGGCTTTCACCTATGCTTGGATGCATCAGTGGCCAGGGATCATGTCCCTCAGCACTAGCCAGCCCCCAGCAGGACAGATCATCCTGCAAATGAAGGAAAGCACTAACACACGTGCCCAGGTCCTACTGACCTCAGCAGAGGTTAAACACTCCTTTATTAGCACCTGGAGCTGGAAAAAGTGGTTCCTTGGAGACAACTTCACACAAACCACCATCCTGGAGCCTGCTCTCCACCAACTACTCCAGCACAGCTACTGCAGATTTATTGTACACCTAAAGATGTTGTTTAACATGCTGCAGTATTGAGTGCTCTGAAGGTAGGAGAACTGCCAACCTGAGATTGCCACAGACAGGGACACAGTTACCATGAAACCAATCCCTCTTCTCCTGCTCTTTGCTTTATTTAGCCTCCAGCTTCCAGCAGTGGGAAGGATGCACTGTCTGCAGCCCCCAGCTGCATTTATCCCTCCCCCAGCCCCCCCAGTGTGGGAGCTTTGGGCACTCAGGTCATAGATCTCAAAGCAGTAGCCTCCAATGATGCAACTGAAGGTCTGAACCATGAAGCAGACACAAGAGGCAGTAAATTATCACAGGCAAACTGAATTTTGGCATCAGCCTTTCTAATAACCCCAGGCACTCTTAGTAATAGTTCAAACAAAATGCTCAGAAACAAAACCAGGACAACTACCAGCTTGGGCACTGCAACTGCATCAGAGCTTCAGCATGTTCTGCACATGCTCCTGTTTGAGAACCAGCCCATTCAGGCCTTCTGCTGTATGTACTGCAATTGTAGCTGGCCTCTTCCACTGCCCAGAGCTGGTGTGGAATGAAAGACATCCTTTGGTGGTGAGTGGAAGAGGTACCTGCTGCCATGGGTATCCTCATGAGCAGCAGGAGGAGAGAGTGCTCTGGGTGGCCAATTTCTGCTCATCCACAAACCCAACACTCACCAGCCTGTTCCTTTGTTTGATTCTTCCCTCCTCCCACCTCTCCAAGCCAGTCACCCTCACCAACAGCACTCAGTCTTCATCATCTCCATATTTACACATCCAGCTTTACTCTTTTCTTTGTCTCCTCTTGTCCTCCCTGCTGGTGCTGTGACCTGTCCTCACCCCAGTGCCTTCCCCCTGACACTAGGTCCATCTTCCCACCCCACCAGCCTGTCCTCATCTCCACCACTGCTGCTGTCACTCAGATTTCTCCCCTCCAATCTCAGACTCACTAATTAGCCCTTTATTCTGTTTCTACTTTGCATTGGTGACATCAGGCCAGACACCTCCTTTGCTCTTCTGCACTCCTGAGGGTCCCTGCTCCCCTCAGCAGCACTGAGGCAGTTGTCACAAAGCTGCTTCTTCTCCTCCCTTACCCACAACCTGCAGGCACAGCATCTGCTCTGCCACCATCAGCTGTTCTTTGGGCTGCCAAAATCCACAAGAGACTCATTGTCACTTCTGACACTGGTTGAAACATTCCAGGGTGCAACAAACCTCCACCTGGGCTGAATGGCTTAAGTAAGGCCAAGGTATCTGCTCATGCTAAGACACCTTCACTGCCAAAGCATGAGAGGACTAGAACTCTTCAAAGAAAAAGCTGACAGGCTGAGAGAGTTGGGGTTGTTCAGCCTAGAAAAGAGAAGGCTCCAAAGAGACCTTACTGCAGCCTCCCAGTACCGAAAGATGGCTTACAAGAAAGCTGGGAAGGGACTCTTGAGCAAGGAGTGTGTTCACAGGATGAGGAGGAATGGTTTTAGGATGAAAGAGAGTAGATTTAGATTGGATAGAAGGAAGGAATTGTTCACTGTGAGGGTGGTAATGCACTGGCACAAGTTGCCCACAGAGAAGTGGTGGATGCTCCATCCCTGGAGGTGTTCAGGGCCAGGCTGGACAAAGCTCTGAGCAGCCTGGTCTAGTGGCAGGTGTCCCTGTCCATGGCAGGGAGGTTGGAACTAGATGATCTTTAAAGGCTCTTCCAAGCTCAACCCATTCTAGGATTCAATGATTTTGCAGTATTTCTTTCCAAGTAGCTCCTGAGAATGGCTTAAAGAGGATAAAACCCAACAGAAATAAATGAGAAAGTCAGGGCCCCTGGCATAAAGAATCTCATCCCAGGTTACCAAATCCAGCAGAGAGTTGGGCAAAGGCCTAGGGCATTTCAGTGGGAAACTCTGGGCCAAGTTTCCAGCAGGTTGTACAGTCAGCCCCACCTCCAGCAAGTGTTCCAACTTTTGCTGACATAGTTCATTATCTTACAAAACAAATTGCTGCAAGCGAACTGTGACATTAGTGTGTGTGATCCTCCAGTTGCTCAGACTATTAATGTTTAAGATGTAATTAGAAGGAAGGGTAGAAAAGAGCCTTTGCAGGATATTTTGCAGATCATTAGGTGAAAGAATTTTCCACACAATTTCTCTCTGGCATTTCTGAGTCCAAGAGCCTTCTCTTTATCAAGTGTTCCCCTGCCTGCTACACACTATGTGTCTGTGGCAGTCACACCAGCTACCACCCAGCATCCAGGAGTGACTCCAGCTCATATTCCACTACTCCATCAAATGAAAGACCAAGTCAAATTAGACTTCTGCTGACAAGGGGCTGTCTTGCTTAACCCTCCTCAATGGAAAGAGGCCAAACCTATCTCACTCTCTAATCCACAAGTCCCTCCTGGCAGCCAAATTGTTCCAAGAATTGAAGAAAGGAGAGAGAAAGAGGAAAAAGAGCAACAGATTAGTGCACATCTATACACTGTGGAAATGCTGTTTACTGTCACTATCTAGCAACAGGGACTCTGTCCACTTGCTGCTACACAGTTCATTAAGGCAGCCCTTTTCTTTATGGGCAATTGTTCAGGTTAAGCCTCTTTGCCTTCTGCTTACTTGGGAAGTAAGAAGCTTCTGTGCTTTATTTCAAAGCTTTCTTGCCACCTAGAACCTTCTAGCTGCAATGGAAAAAAGCACTTGCCAAACACACAAGAGTCTGACAGTTCTTTGCCTCCTGGACCCACATTACTATTCTGACTTATGCCACAGCAGAGGCTAGGAGACCTGGTCATGGCCCAGAGCCCAGCTGCATAGAGCTTGCTGAAGGAAAAGTCAAAACCCAGAAGAATTCAAAAGCATGAAAAGCAGTCTCTAATTATTTTTCCCATTTTTTTTTCCCCACTGAGACCTTTTTAAGCCTCATCTTTCCATGTTCAAAGAAGGAAGCAGGCTGCACCCCACATCAGCAGCCCAACTAATCCAAACTGACAACAAAAGGGTCCCCACCTAGAAGAACCCATCAAAACCATACCAAACCCAACCACAGGAATCTCTATACAATAGGCACTTTCTTTTTCATTCTGAATTTCCCTCCAGAAGCTCTTCAACTGGAGAGAATTTTATAGGATCTGGAGAAGGGCTGAGAATCAGGGACAAACACCATCTGAAATGCTGCAGTGCCCATCAGAGCTGCCCTGCAGCAAGCACTCCAGCACCTGCCTTGGCTGCTGTGCTAAAGAGCCCTGCTCAAAATCCAGTGTTCTGCACTGCCAACAGACCATCAGCTCCCCTTGTCTCATACCCCAAGTCAGCTACCTCCACATAACCAGGCTTTGCTGGGAGGAAAACCTCCACTGGTGCCCTCCTCCTTCCTGCTGGGAAGAGCCAGGCTCCCTCCAGCTGCTCTGCCTTCCCCTACTCCTTCTGTGGGGCAGAACGTGAAGGGGTCCTGATCTTCTGGACACTGAAGCCATGTCCACAAGTGGCTCTCTAAACTTCAGCTTCATATGCTTAAAATGAAGCAGGTGCATGTGTCTTAAAGGTGCAGCCATTGCTCCTAAACACTCCTGTTCTGCAGAGTGTTTTCCTTTGGGGCTGCTGAAATATGCTCTGCAGTTCCTTTGAACTTCATGGTTATGAGACACAGGTTGGACTCCTGAAAGCAAACTGGTTTCAGTTTGTGGTTTCCTTTCATCCAACTGGGAGGCAATCTGAGGAGCTGGCATGGATTGTCCTTGCTTCTTGGCCACAGCAATACATTTCCTTCTAGAGGTACATACAAGCCACTGAAGGCAGGCACATTGTGTGGCATGCTGGAGCATTCATCTGGGTCAAGAATTTGTTTACACAGATTCTAAAAATGAATTTCTCTGGGGGGGAAAAATGATCTCTTCTCTGTTTAGAGCATGAAGAGACATGGTAAACATCCACCAGAGCAGGCACTCCTGTCTGCTGCAAACAGGAAAGAGCCTGTTCAAGAGGCTGCTGCTTTATTTTTTGGTCACTGGTTGAAATGCCAAACAGCCATGCAGCAGAGGCTCATCCACAGGATGACCCACAGAATCCTCATTTCACAGCTCCAAAGGCTCAGTTCTAACTTCTTTGTTTTTTTAAAAACTCCAATTAATTCACCAAACCTAAAACCTGGTCTCACTGAGGAGGAGTTCAGCTGTAGGACTGCCCTCAGTTCCAGATGTTGATGTCTCTGGGTGAGCTGCCTATTGAAGTCTAACTAAAGAAAACCTTGGTTTGGTCCTGGATCAGTGGTCCTGACAGATGCTCTCACTAGATATATTAAAGCTTAAAAAGCTAAGATGCTTTTGAGTTTTAAGCTAGAGGTGAAGGAGAAGTTTCTGAAAAAGAACAGCTAAAAAATGCTTTCACTTAATTTCCTTCTACAGCCCTGAATAAATAGATGCAGACACAAATATAGGTATATACACATATGGCCACACAGGCCTTATAGATATATAAATAAAACTAAATTGGCAACTCTTAATTACACAAGTTGAGCTCCAAGTGTTTCAGTAAACAAAGATCTTTCCCCAGCCCATGGAAGCAGAAGAGAAAACCAACTCTGAAATAAATACCTTGCAGACACAGTTACTTCAGCAGCACTCCAGGGATTTCTTTCACAGTTACAATCTGCCCAGCAATGTGCAAGGTATAAATCTAAGAACTGGGGTTGTTGAGGACCCTCCAAGGGCACACCAGCCACAAGCCCCAGTGCTGCTGACACCTCTGGCCCTTGAGAAATCACCTCTCACATCTTATGAGACTCTTCAATTTCATGGACTCCAAAAGCAACCCAAAGAATAAATGCAGACTGTGACTGCAGAGATACAATTCACTCCAACTTCAAAATTCAATCAATGTGGAAGGAGGGGAGCTGGAAGTGAAGAGAGGTCAGGAAACCTTGTAAGATAAACATGAGAATGTTTCAGCAGGGCATGGGGATGGAAATCCTAGGGAGAGCAAACCCAACATGGACAAAGCTCCTGCAAAGCAAAACTGGGGATGTGTTTACCACTTCTTGCCCAGATGGTATGCAGAAAACTTGGAGGGGGATTATGGAAAAACTAAGTTTGAGGTTTCATGCCACTCTGAAGGAAATTAACCCCTGTAAATAGTATCTTACACCTCAACTAGGTTCCTAGAGTCAGGATTTAGAATTAAAATATATGTGTCTCAAATGTCTATGTATATTCAGAAACAGAGGAGGGGGGAAACAGAGGGAGGTAAGGACCCAAACACACAGTGATTCTTTCCATTTGTCTGCTGGGGATGAAGTGGTCACACTGCACAGTTTTGTTCCTTCTCTATCATGAGAAAATAAGCTGTATTTGTTCTGTTTAAAAGCAACCAACCCCAAAAGCACTAAAGCTATGACACAGTTCTCAGAGATGGGATTTCAGAGGAAGATATATTGTGAAACAGCTTCTCAAAAGGCAGAATTTGCCTTACAAACTCCCTCACTACTTCCCCAGTCAAGTGGAATGAAAGTGTAGATCCTCTGATGGACTTTGAAGAACAAGAACCATCAAGAGTCAGTTCACCATGAAGAGACTTCTGCAGGAGAAAACCACAGGGATCCCTTGCAGGACCTAGGTTATTTGATCCTTTATTAAGGCTCTGTTCATCCCCTTTCCTAAAAGTCTTGGAGACACTGTGGAGAGTCCTCTGAGAGACACCAAGTCACCATTTAAAGACCCTGAAGAACTGTGAAGAAGACAGCAGACATCATTATGCTACAGTGCAAACACTACCTGGAACAGAGTGAAATGACCCAGGAGCAGGTTCAGAGGATGCCAGGTACAAATCCATGCAGTGCACACACACTGCTGCATGTGCTGACAGAGGATGTCCTGGAGACTGAAAGGATGAAGAAGGCTTCAAAAGAGGTCTGGACAACTTTGTGGTGGATTGGAATACTGATAGCTATCAAATATGGCAACGTGGACTCAGTTGATTTTAGGAATCCCTTGGCTCTTGACTGGTGGGAACTGCAGTGGGGAAGGAAGAACACAAACTTTCCTGCAGACCTTCTTGCAGGTCTTTCACAGAGGACAATCCATGGCCATTGCTCATGCAGCCACAAGCCCATCTGAGCTGACATCCCCAGTTTTTCCAAACAGATCAGCATCTCAACAGAACTGGACCAGTCCAAATCAATGCAAGTCATAAGTTTTCAGAACTATTACACACTGCAATTGAAGCAATAATCTCTCTTTCACCCTACTGCCATGTCTGAGCAGGGCATCAGTCACCTGAAAGCAAATGGACATAGAGAATCCATACCAGAAGCTTCAGAAGAGCTTTCTGGTCAGGGGTACAGGATGTGCATGTTAAGATTGTGCAGCTGAAAGGCAGTGGTGAACTCTGACTGCAGAGTAGCAAACACATAATTAAGGTTGCAAGACTTTTAAGTAGGCATCTGGTACATGAGAACTGCAATTCTGGATCAGGGATATTACAAACAGGACCTTCAAGAGCAAGCTCAAAGCTCTGCAATGATGAGGAGCTGGTGTGGGAATGATCAGAACCATGAGCCCTGGAAAGGAATTAAAATAGGGAGTAAAAGAGTGAAAAGGGGAAAAAAAGAGAATTTTTTGGGGGGGTTCAGGATTTCAAGGGAAGTCTAAGAATTAAAGGAGGGGAAGGGCTCCCAAAAAACCACCTCCTGCTGGCTCAGGAGGGAATTTAGAGCCCATCAGCTTGTAGAGCCCAATGCATAAAGCCTCCAGAAGCACAAATCATGAGTCAGGATCTAATTAGCATGACCTGATGGTAACATCCTTTCCAAACTGAAGAAATGATTTGGAAGAATAGCTGCTTTGTATGTTTATTTCTGTCCCTGCCTGATGGTGTCCTAAAGTGCAGGAGCCATAAAAGCAACCTATGGGCAACTCCACAGCGCAAGATAACCCCCAAGAAGCTACAACCCTCAACTTGTGGCCTGCACATCTCTGAGAGGCTCTGCAGCTGAGTCCTGTTCATCTTGCTGTGCTGCTACAACATATTTCTGGAAGGTGGTTCCAGCTGAAAGCCACATTTCCTGCTGCCACAGCCCCAAAGGATGAGCAGCTCTGTAACCACAGGGGCAGAGGAGCAGGCATGCCTTTAGCATTAGGCATTGAGTATCACCAGCCAGACACAGCTCTGCCAAGGGAAGCTGGAAATGCAACTCCCTCCACTTTCTCATCTCTAAGCTGCACATGAAATGTTAGTGCCATGGTCAAATAAAAGAGTCTCCCACTTTAGGCACACTGCCTAATTAAAGGCCATTGTTATCTGAGAATAGTGTTGTTGCAGCTGTCAGGAAACTAAATAACCCAAGGGGAACTTGGAATTAAGTGAAGCTGTACAAACACTGAGCCCAGCTCTGAAATCTTCACTCTGACCAGTAGCTCCTCTGCTTTCCAAGGGACTGAACACCTAACTAGGGCAATTCTGTCAAGCCATAGGATACCACAGGATTGCTCCTTCTCTCTTTTAGAGACTGGGAACTTGCAAATCCAGATGTATGCACAGGCACTGCCTTCTCTCCACTTAAACAACCAGCACCTCCTGAGGAAAGAGCTTCAGTACAAGTGTCCACTAAGAGAGCAATCAAGCACTGATAAAGGGAAATGCTTATCCAGAAAGCTCTGCTTTCATCTCCTTTTCAATCAATTACTTCTTCTCTTGCAGTCCTTGCAACTTTAAACTTCGACAGCAATCTAAAAACTGAGCTGGTTACACTTTGACTGTGTCTTTTTAAAAATTAAACAAAGAGCAGGAGTGGACTGACAGTGAGATTGGCACAGTCAAAAATGCCCATTTAGAAAAGACACTGATGGTGGCCTCCTTCCCTAGCTTCCTACTTGGGATGTCTGCTGTGAGAAAGAAAAAAACCTCAGCCTAATTGCAATAGTCTGGGTCTAAGAGCAAGGAGGTGAGTTCCTGCCAGGCCAGCCACTCCCTGATTTAGCAATAAATAGCATTGCAGAAGAAAGTCAAGTTGTAAGGAAGAAGCTGTCCTAAAGTCTAGCACACTTCCCACCTGGCTCTGAGCACAGAGGGAGACAAGTGACTCACTGCAGACTTTTGGGAGGACCACTAGAAAACCATGGGTTTACAGCTGTGTCTTAGAACAGAGGCTCAAGTCTTTGGAAGACAGTTGGAAATAAAGTTGGCTTCTGAAGAGCAGGCAAGTAGATGGCAATTTGGTCTTGTTGGTAAGGCAAAACCTGATCTGTCCCACAAAGGGTTTATGTGACTTGAAAGAAGTCATTGGCTCTCCCTTTTATCAGCTTCCTCCCAAAAATTAATTCTTACCTCAGAGAGATATCATAAGACAGGAAACATGAATACACTCCAAAAACAAAGCATCACTATTATGCTTGGCTACCACTGTGGAACATGGTAAGGTAGATTCCAAAAATAATCATTATGTGCACTCTGACTGGAGAACTGGGTTGGGAAGACAAATCCAGGTTAGGCTCCAGCCTGCTCTCAGGAAATCAAGCTGTTCTCTTCCTTCCCCTTCCCAGGGTAATGCATCACTAATAATGAGCAAACCTGGAAAATTAAAACCAGATCCAAGCTCCAAAAGCTGGTGTTGGCTCAGGAGAAGGAAGAAGGGGGCAGAAACTGGCTTTTTTTCTATAGTGATAAGCAAGGAAGATTAAAAGTTTGGCTTCAGATGTCTTCAGAGCACAGCTCTGGGTGTATCTGTCCTGCACAGAACTGCCTCACGAGTGCGCTGACTTGGATGCTCTCTCTCTGTGCCATGATCAAGAGCTGGGTCCTTCCCAACCTGTTGACCAGGGCATTTTGCTCCCAGGCAGGAAAGCACTGCTCCTGGGCAGCCTCTGCTTCAGAAGGGAATGGACTCCACAGTCCAAAAGAAGTGAGGATTTTGTCTCTGGTAATCAGGGGACAGGAACTGCAGAAATCAGCACATTTCCCACTTCCTGACAAAACTTTCCCTGTGTTTCAAAAACTCTTGGCAAAGGCTTTGCTTGCAGAATCTGCAAGCCAGGGGGTGGGGAGGACCTAGCCCAGGCAGCTGAAGGCAATGCTGAGGGCTCAGGTTACTGCTGGCAACTTCCACTGAAAAATGAGAAACACAGAAATAAAAGAAGATCCAAACCAGAAACCGATGCAGTTGGACTCACATTTCCAACTCCTTCTGGAGAGTCAAACAAAACAGCACAAGAAATCCTTTTTTCTTCTTCCTTTTTTTCCTGACAATCCCATTTCAGACAATATTTCACCAGACTGCCAGAGCAAGTAATTACAATTCACACAAGACTTGAAGATGGAGCCACTAAATTCCCAACCATGGTGTGCCTGGAACCTTGGGGTTGTGAGACTTAATCCTATGCTGGATTAAAGACTAAGAGATGAGATTTTAAAAAGATTATGCCTTTTTTTTTTCCCCCACAAAAGGGTAATTTTTCTCCACCCTAATCTCTGATCTGTTCTGCTGCAGTGATGATATATTCAGCAGTGTAGCCACTGTAAAAGAGAATCCTGTGGGACAGAAGCTATCTCCATTATTATTTATCATGGCCCTTGCCTCTTACATTATCAAAGCTTTTCCACATGTTTACTAATTAATCTTTAGAAGGCCTGTTATGAGGTGATTTAATAGGATTATCCCTCTTTTTCAGATGAGGAAACTGAGACACACTGAGAGATTTGTCCAAGGTCAAACAGAAAAGCCTTCAGCAGACCTGGGAACTTCAGCAGGCTGCTCTGACTCCCTGCCCCTTCACCCTAGGATGGCAGCAGCAAAGCTGCTCACTTGAGAAAGGCTCTTTTACCCAACAGGCAGACCTTCTACAAACCCAAAAGAGACCAAAAGCCTGAAGATGATGGTTGACCAGTGTGTCACCATCAGCTTAATACTGCACACAAAGAAAAACTCACCCCCTCTTTGTTTGAAGTGCACAAGAATTATCTCAAAGCACCAAGCCTCTCCTCATTCCCCTCAGGAGAGAGCTGATAGTTTGCAGTCAAACACATTGATCACTTTGCATTTCCAGAGGAGTCACCATCCCTGAAGGGGTTTAAAACACATCTAGATCTGGTACTTAGGGACATGGCTTAGTGACATGGTGGTCACAGGTTGACAGTTGGACTTGATGATCTTAGAGGTCTCTTCCAACCTTAATGATTGTGATTCTGTGAATCCAACTGATTCTAGTGAATACCAAACACCTAGACACCTTGCTCTGGGACTAGGAGAGCTGCTCTTGATCCATCATTAGCTTGGCAGACTTTGGGCCAAGGCTGGCAGAAAGCTGGCAAAGAATGATCACTTCACAAGGAGAAAAAAAAAAAAGCCAGTGAAGTTTTTGGACACAAAACTTGCCACCTCTGCCTGAGAGCCTCTGTCTAGGTACAGAGAGGATGTCAATTTGTTTGGCTTTCCCTCCTCACTTGACCAGGAGGATCCTCCAGTCCTGCCAAGGACAGACTTTTTCTCACCCTGATGAATGATTGTTGATCCTTGGGAAACCTTGGGCATGGAGGCCTCCATCTCCTGCACCAAGGAGAAAAATCTGGCCAATCTACTCAGAGACCAACCCTAGAGAGTGCTGCATGATGCATTTTGCAAGGGATTACCATGAAGTAAATGATGTTTTTCTCTGTTTGCAGGTGAGGACTGCCTGCTGTTTGGGAAGGTTATTGTAGTCTCATCACTTCTAGACTCAGGCCACAGCATTTATCAGATGTCAAGGTGGAGAAAATCCATTTCCTCATCAGGTCATGAACTTGAGAAAAGTATGGCTTGAAACTTAAAGCAGGTTTACAACAAGCAAAATTTGGGAATTGAGGCTTGAATGCTTTCAGCCTTGGGGAAAGGGGTTCACTGCTGTGGCACTAAGCCCTCAGCTCTCAACCTGGGATGGTGGGGGAGAGCACCTCCTCATCTCTCACAGGGTGCTCTATACACAATTCACTCCAAAAGCAGGGGAAAAATCACAAATTACAGCACTCACAATATAGAAATGCTTCAAAAGGTCTTACAGAGTGTATTCAGCCTTGCCCCTTCCCAGCCACAGGATGCACAGTTGGGCACCCTGGTGCCTCTCCACCATGCTGGCAGGCTGTGGGTAGCACCAGCTACAGGCTAACAAGGGAAGTCACCAAGTCCCTATAAGTCCTGCCTTAAGGAAAGAAAAAGGAGCAACAAAACCAAAACCCAAAGAGAAATGGCCCAGTGGAACAGCAAGGAGCTAGTGAGATGCACTCTAGTGAAACAAATAAGCAGGGCTGCTACTTCTCTGTTGAGCTGCATCTTGCTTTTAGAGACCAACTTAAAATTTCAGTGAGTGGTTCCATCATTTCAGCCAGAAAAAGCTTTTTGAGGTCCTGCATTTATTGGGGGGGAGTGTGATAAGAGTGAGACATGCTGTCTATCTGCTCATCCATCTCTGGCCTTGGAAAGCACTAGGAAGCAGCCAAGATGTAATCAATTTAGAGAGGGAAATCATGGCTAGTCAAGCAGTTCAGGAGAAGTAGTCTGGGCTCTCTCCCCACAGGCTGTGGAACAAAAATAAGTATTGATACACACCCATCTGCTGGAAGAAACAGTGAAAAATATGCAGCATTTCTGCAGTGTGTCCAAAACCAGGAGCAAGCAGAGGAACTCCAACCAAGAGACTTTCCATGGCAGGCTACAAACACAGCAAGCTCTCAAGACTTGCAAACCCCCTCACAGATGAGCTCTAAGGAGAAGTTAAAGAGCTCCTTTCCCCAGATGACACAAAGCAGACCTTGCAACATTACATATTTCTCATCCTTCTCTCCCCCTCCCCCAAAAGCTTTACCTACTACTAAACCCTTGGGAGAGGGCAGGGATTCCATGTAATCACAGCCCCCCAGGATGGTTACTGATCTCTAGCAGTATATAGGCAATGCAGGAAAAATGTTACCCAGCCAAGCAGAGATTTCTAATTAGCAAGCAGTCAAATCCTCATGGTTTTAATTTGAATTTAGGTCATTAATAGCACTTTACTTAAAAAAAGAAACCCTGAAAACCACAGACACACTGTAGTCTGGCCAATAGGGATCCAAAAGAGAGAGGCTCTGCACGTGTTTCAGAGAGAAAAACATCTTCTGCCTAGCAACCAGCAGGCTCTCCTGGAGGTCCAGGGGAAGGAATTCAGCACTAGAAATGTCAGCAAGCAAATTAAGCCACTGTGCCCCAGACATAAAGGCCCAGTCACTGGGCAGTAAAAAAATGAGAGAAGAAATAGTTAAAGAACACAAATATTCAGAAAACCAGATGCATCTATTAGTTTTCCCTCTATACCTTTCAGTAAAGTTACAGCTAGATGGGTTCTGTGCTTGCACTGCTTTCTAAGCTGATTTCTTGCCCATTTTCTAGAGAGGATGAGAGAGAGGACACTGAAAGCAATTTCCCATTTTGATGGTATTGAAAAAGGGACTCGATGAGGTACTAAAGCAGATGATGGTCCTGAAGCCAAGGTCAGCCTGGGAACAGGTTGTCTGGGGATGATGGTTATCAGCACAGAGCATTGCCAGCAAGAGGCCTTCTCTTCTTTTTAGCCTTTCTTTTTATTAGAATGAGGGCAACATTTTATGCATTCTGACACAGTCTCTTTGCCACTCTTAACTAGTGGAGATTGTTCCAAGAGTTGCATTATTCCTAATGTAGTGGGGATTGGGAGGTGTGGACTGAGATTAGGAGCTCCTCATTCTGGAGCCTGTGGAAAGGCACAGATTTCTGGCCTTAGAGAAGTTACTAGCCCTCTTAGGCAGCCAAAGATGGTTAAAGGAAGGACTGCCACCTCCAACTTGCAGCTGAACCTCAGCATGGGGAGACTCAGTCTTGCTCTCTGTTCACACAGGGGATCTGCAACAGAGAAGAGATTTCCTACTGCTGCTTCAGTACTGAAATCCAATTGCCTCTCTTCTCTGGTTCCAGTCCAGAAGAGATCAGTCAGGACCTAAGGTCTGCTAACTGCAGTGAGCTACATGAAATAGGTTTGCCAGTTCTAGGAGAAAGAAGGGCAGAGGTACATGAAGGTGATGTGCTCCCCTTCCTCACCCTCAGTTTCCCTGAAATGCATGCTTACTAACCTGAAAATACAAGGATTCACTCCTCCCTTGACACCTGCATTTCATTTCTTCTCCCTTTCTCTGATACCTTTTAAGTTCACTGCGACCACAGAGAAAGACTGCACTCCAAGTGACTCCAAGCAAGTGTCAAGGCTGGGAAGGCAGTGATCTCCCCTTGAAAATAGCAGAAACATGTTGCATATCAATCTGCCATTTACAGGACAGCTTCACCTGGGTGACAGACTGTCACAGATCCCATTTAGGCAGATGTTCATGGAGCAACTCAACAGCTGCCAGGGTCACAAAGGAGGCCAGGTCAGGGCAGCAACAGACTAGGGGTTGTCCCACCAATGAAGCCTTCAAACTGCTTTCACTGCCCTGGAAGAGGTCTCAAAAAAGAAGACTCCTCTTTCCAACATAAATAGGGCAGAAATTCAAACAGCAGAACTTTTAGCCTTCTAGGTGCAAGCCACTATCCTGCCATAGGAATGGAAGCACAGAGAAGCTCCTTCACCCTCAGCACATAGCCAGGTGCCAGCAGTGGTGACCCCAGGAAGATCCTTCCAAGGAGTTTGCCATCCTTTCAAGTGGATGCAAGAGATCCTGAAACAAAGAAACACCTGAGGGTAAACTGCAGCCATCTCACCAACTTACACAGATGACACTGGATGGGCTTTTCCTTCACTTCATTTCACACTGTGCTGTGTGAGAAGTGAAAGTTACCCAAGCCAAGCTGTCACTAAACCTAGTAGTGAACTTCCAAGAGGAGGAAAGGCTGAGCAGGACTGCAGACAAAGCAGCTGGAGAAACCAGGAACAGAAAAGGGACAATCAAAACAAACCAAACACCCCAAACTGCCCATTTACCTCCCATAAAAGGCTCTCTGGATACACAGTCCAGAAGCTGTGATGTGACAGCTGTTGGGGGTGCCACTGGAGCAACACACTGCTACCCCTAAACCCCATTATTTCAGGCAGATGGCATCTCCAGGACAGGACTGCAATGTCAGCAGCTCCTCCTGATGCACATAAAGTGGGTTTCCAAGAGCAAGGCTATCTCCACATGGGCTGGCATGTGCTTTCCTTTCAGTGTGTGAAAGCTAAAACCTTGGATGAAGGAAGACTGCTGGGGCCAGTTAGACCACAGGCTAAAAGCTCTGCTGGTGCAGCTGCCCAGAGGGAGTTTGTCCTTGCTGCCCTTTGACAAATGCAGATAGCACAGGGGCTCTGGCACATCTGCACCATGCACAGACAGCTCCTTCCTGCTTCCAGCCAAACCTTGGGGGGAAAAAAGCAAAGCAAACTCAGACAAATATTCCTGTATTTCAGTGAGCAGCAGCCACTTGACTTTTCCTGCCATGCACTGGCTGCCCAGCAGGTGATAAATGCCAGGGTTTTACATGGCTGTCCAAGCACCCCAGTAGCTGAGACACTTGTCTTCACACAGGAGGGCCCATGGCCAAACTCCTTCTAGCTAATTCATCTCAGGATCAGCCAAGAAAAGAGCTTTCTGTGCACTGTCCCCCCAGTGTTATTTGCTGAATAAAATTCTTCCTCATTACCAGGCCAAAGCCCAAGAAATGGTCAGAGGAACAAACAAGGTTCTGTGCAGATCTAATCCTCACCTCACTGCTGGGGAATTAAAGCAAAGAATTAGGCTGGAGCTGTTCCCTTCCAGCACCACCAATGCTTAAGCAGGTTATGGCTTTGCACTGCAGACAGTTTCTGGGGAGAAGGAAGAATGACTTCATCCCCAGCCCAGCTCACTTGCTCCTCTCAGGGAAACAAGCCTAAGGATTATTTTTGTGACAAAACAGTTAAGAATCACCATTACAAGTCAGGATGATTGCAGGGTTAACCTCAAGGATTGCTGGAAGTGCCAGGATTTCTCCAGCCTATTTTTTTTGTGCCTTTAGAGTTGTTTTTTGAGAGGCAGGAGAAAAGGATCTGGTTGACATGAGGGATGCCAGCTAATAGGACAGTCTGCTCACTGCTGCTGCAGCAAAACTGCATACAGGTGCCTGAGAAAGAAAGGTCCTCATTTTCCACACAGAAAAGCCTGCCCTTTAGAGACTGACTAATTGTTAAGCACTGCAAGAACAAAAGCTACCTGGAGAAGGGACAAAAAAAACCCCACAAACAAATCAAACCAAACCCAGTCACTTGCTGCTGGACTTGCTACCTAAACTGCTCACTAAAGGTGAAGGTTCACCCTGCAATTCTGGAGCTGGATCTGGCAATTTGCTAGCCAGGTCAAGAAGCAGGTGATGCACTTGAGGCAGACAGGATTGGTGCTGCCTTGCAAGAAGGTTAGATGGCTGCAGTTGTTGGAGATTTTGATCCTGTTTAAGCCCATGGGCTGGTTACAAGCTATACAAAGGCCAAGTGAGGTTCCTCCTCCTGAGACATCTGCAGTCAGCCTGTGAGGGGAAGCCCTTCCACTGTTACAAGGCAGCCTAGATGGTAGATCCTGAACTCCTCCAGACTGTGGAGAAACTTAGGGCATGTGAAAATGGCTGGAGCAGGGATGGAGCAACAGCAGAGATGACAATCAGAGCTAACTCTGACAGGAAGCTTTGGATAGGCTGCTAACAATTCAGAAAGAGCAGCATGGGCTGGATAGAAACCCCAAGTGCCCAGGGCTTGTGTTAGGAGAGTTAGGAGCATGCAAAGCACACAAGTCTTACCAGCAGATCACCACTTAAGAGCAAAAAGCCAAGCAAAGGTGATGAAGCTGCCAGCTTCATGACACCACCAGCCATGCTTGGCTTTGCAGCTGGCTTCCATGCCATGCCATAGCAGGGGATGGCCTTAGCATGCTCCTTCCTTCCCCTGCACTGCCTGCAAGGTGATTTCTTCTCCTGCACAGTCCTGTTCTAACACCCCAAGCACACACCAGGTATTTGGGTAGAAATCAAAGAAGGGATATTCCACCCTGCCCAAACCACAGCCCCATGGAAGCTCCAGGGGTAGTGGAACTGTCAGCAGTAAATTTGTGTGCCTGAGAGCCAAGGTAACAAAGCCAAAAGGGTCCAGGCAGAGAAGACTGCTGCTCTGAAGTGCAGCAGCACTGTCTGGTTCACAGAGATAACCTGGGGCACCAGTGGGGGACACAGCTCCTTGAGGACGCTACTCTGGCTAGAGCTGGGGTTTGCTCCATGTACAACCAGTGGCACACAAACACATTGCAACACAATCAACCCCCAACAAGTGCTGATGAGCAAAACCACAGCTGGAGCTTACCTTTGATTCATGCTGGAATGATTTCCAGCCAGAAAAAGAGCAGGGTGGCTGCATGAGGTGGTTGCAACCCAAACTTGCCACCAGGGACTGAACTGAAGAATCTGCCTGGTGCCAACTGGGCAGGGAAATGAGACTGTGGACATCAGAGAGATGTGATGCTGGAGGTGGGCATGTCCCTAGCAGAGCAAATCTGCAGGGGGACACAGTTGGGTGCCACAGGCTCCCTCTTGAGAATAGGAATCTCCAGGTTTCTAGCTGTGCCACGTGCTTTGGCCCTTGGAAATACAAACCCAAACCCTTTCTCCTCCTTTGGAGACTTCTCTCTTCAAATGAAGCTCTTGGAGGGAGGTTTGCATCCTCCTACTGTGATGAAGCTAAATTTGAATCTATTTTCCCCTGGCTGCCACTGATAATAAAAAAGCTAACACCACCACTAGTAGTAACAAAATTCCTGGGCACAGGCCCCTGACCAAGTGCAACAAGAGACCTTCTGGCAGCAGAATCCCCTGTCACCTCCTCTTTTGGGAGCAAAAGCAGAACACATGACACACACTTTCAATCAAAGTCCACAACTCCCAGATTCCAACCAGCAAGATCTGCAAGGATCCACTCACCTGCTCTCAACCTAGTGAGTCTTTCCTTACAATGTTTAGCCACCACTGTGGTGCTCTAAAATGGGATTATTTAGTCTATGTTTATGAATACTGCACCAGAAAGGGGAATAATCCAAGCAGTGCCACTGATTATAAAACTTTGACTCTCCCCTAACTAATGATGGCAGAGTTTCTAATTTCCTCCTGAGGGTTTGGCTATTACAAACTCATTGAATATTGCAGTGTCAAAGCAGCTACTTGACAGTTAATTCTCATTCAGGAATTAAATCCTCTTTTTTTCATATTTTAATGACTTTTCTGCAGGCTGCTGAAACCTGCAGACTTCTCCTTGCAAGCACAGAAAGCCAGGACTGAACAAGAACTAAGAGCTGCACAATACTTCCTCATTCCACCACCTCAGTAACACTGCTCAGAGCAACCCTTCCCCACATGATAAATGTGATTACAAACTGTTTCCATCCACTAAGCCAAACCATTCTCTCCATCAGCACTTGTCCAGCAGCTCCCCAGCAGATGCCAACCACCTTCTCTGACACACAGCTGCCTCCACCTTTGGCAGGGGGGCTGAGAGAGACCTTCACCCACCACAGGTGAACATGGCACATTCAGCACAGACAGAGCTGGGTCTAAGGGCAGGGGATAAATCACTGCTGTCTGCCATGAGCCAGAGGAGCTGATTCACAGCTCCACAACACTGGGATGGCTGTGGAGATGAGAGGAACTCCTCATCTTCAAGGGCTCCTTTTAAAGAGGGAGGTTGGAGGAAGAAGCTGGAGACACAAGAGGTGGTGTGCTTGGGGAGGGCTGGCCACAAAGACCAGCTCCTTTTAATACAACAATACACAGATGGTTTAGCTTTTTCAGCCCTGCTTAAGCTGCTCTTGAAGATTTGTGTGTGATCTTCTGCTGGCATTCAAATATATTCATATTCCATGTGTGAAATGCCTTGTACATCACAGCAGCAGAGACAGTGTGCTTAGGTGATCAAAGCACCTTTCAGAGCTGTGCTACCAGCACTGACAAACAGACCTGTTTTACAAACACTTTGGTTTATCAGCTCAGCAAGAGATGACATGTTTTCCTCCTCCACCTCCAGGTTGGATACCAAAGTGACACATGCCACACTTACCTAGGAAGCCCTCTTCATCCACAATGATGGTGTAGTCCTCTGGGGTTTCTGTGAGGCTGAAGAACTTGCACCTGGTCAAGACAAACATCAGGAGAACATGATTAGCTGCTGGGCTGAGCAGAGCCTGGTCTTCCACCTAAAAAGGAGATCCTTTCCCACCCAAGCTGTGCTGGAAGTAAAAACAGTCACAGTCTGGTGTTTATGGAGAGGCCTGAGGCATTAACAGACCTGGATTTTATTCCTGGCTCAGCCACTCACACTGCATGACCCACATTCCCTGCTGCCTGCCTATGCACAATGGAGCTGGTAAAACACTTATTATTTTTATGACTTAGTTCTTAGTTACTTTTCTTAATTACCATATCCCTCAAGGCTTCCTGTCACAGCCCAGGACCTGCTCTATTGTGCTGACACACAGCAAAAGCCTTTGTTCACCAACTGATGACTCCAAAAGCCTTCCCGTGGTTCCCACATGCACCTCTCTTCCCTCTTTGCCCACTGAAATGTTTTGCCTTAGCAAGGTTTGACACCTAATCTCTCACCCAAGCCCCAGTATCTCTTCTTGATGCTTCAGAGGCTTCTCCCACCAGCAGAGAGCATTCCAATTCCCTTTGCTGGTCCTAGCCCCTTCCCTTCCCTGGGGAGCTCCAGGTGAAGAGAGAAGTGGTAGCAGACAACAAGGCCATGAACACAAGGTCAAGCTTCCCCTTCTAAATCTCCTCTTGCCTCTGTTCTGGCTCCACACTCATCTTGTGAGACCTCAGGCCATGAGCAGCACAGCCTCTGCATCTCACACAGCACTGAGCACAATGTCACCTCCAGCAGGAGACACAAACCAAAGCTGACATGGGATTCTTCCACTGGAGACACACAGACAACAAAAAAGCCTTAGCCTTAAGGTTTAACACCACATACAGCTGAAGAGTTTTCTTCCTCTGATACACCAACATATGGACAGCAATATCTACTACAAAAAGAGTCCCAACTTGCTCCAGCTTCTACCCAGTTGGTCCTCAGCAGGGGCAGGAAGGTTTGCACAACATTTTGCAAGCTCATGTTCACCTGCAGAAGAGCACATGCTTGTGGAGCATCAGGGTTCCTGGTCCCTTCAGGGGCAAGGCAGAGCACAGGGGCTCTGCCACCCAAGCCACAAGCAACATTTTTCCCCTCTAAGCAGCTGAATCAGGTGCAACAGGAAGAGTCTGTGTGTCTGGAAGGAGCAAAGAGCAGGATTTCTCAGCTGCACTGTAGCACTACCAGAGTTAGCTGAGGCAACCTACAGAAAACATTTTAAGTACTGGAAAAAACAAAAAGATTGTTCTTAAGATCCCCAAATTTCAGAGTGTGTTCACAGTGTAATCCCTGCAGGGAGCACAGTTCATCAGGAGTCAGCAACCAGGGACTGCCAGGGCTTCTCTGCACTGCTGAGCATCAGTGCCCCAAAGTCTTTAAGACCTCTGAAAGCCAAGAACTCCACACTGGTGGATCAAGACACCAAAAAACCCCACAAAACAAACAAACCAACCCACCCCAAGAAAGGCATTCACTTGATTAGAGTAATCAGCCTAAAAACTGGCTTCAGCATTCTTTTGACTGGCTGAAAAGAACCAAGATTGCAGCTATCCCCTCCAAAAAACAAGAGGGAGACAAATGAGAGAGCTGCTGCCCTCCCTCCTCAGCTTATCAGAACTGGAGGAAACAACATGCAGCTCTAGTAGTGACCTGCCATGTCCCCCCCAGGAGCTCATGGAAATGGAGAGCAGGAGATAAGCTGCCTTTAGAGGCTCCTCCTGTCCTCCTGGAAGCCTACACCACGACAATCAAGCATGACACTCTCTCTCCTAGCACAGACACAGCACTACAAAATTCAGAAGTGGCCCCACCACAACAGAAACCACAACTTAATTATTTTATGTCATTGATAATAGCTCCTGTGACAGCCCCATTTACTCACTCAGCTCTCTCCAGGAATACTGCCAGGAGAAGCAGAAAACAAGAGAGGCCCAAAGAGTCTTTAGTCTTGCTTCTTAACTGCAGAAGGATGCTCCCTGTGCAAGGGGTGATCCAAGCTGGCTGACAAGGACTTTTGGGATCTTGCTCCAGGAGGGTTTCAGGAGGTACAAGTATTTATTATTTAGTGGATGAATTCCCTGGAAAAGTCACTAAAATAAAATAAAATGCTGCTACTACCCCACAGAGACCAATGCATACTGACTAGGGAGAAGCTAGTGGTCTTAAAGGAGGCAATATTAGTATTAATACATATATATCTATCTCTTCCCTGATCTGTGATGGCATTTATGGAGGAATTTTGTTCCAGAACAGTAACACATGACTGTGTGCACACATTGACCCCAGCAGAAAATGTATGATTGTGACAGATGCCATTTTCTTAGCACACATTCTCCAAGTGTTGATATTTAAGAGCTATGTAGAGATGAAATCCTGTAATTGCTGCCTCAGAACACATGTCAAAACCTCACATCTTCATATGCCATCTCAAAGCCCAATCCCCACTGCAATTCTGGCAAAGGTCAGCAGCACAGAGCCATCTGAATTTAAAAGCCAACTTCTTTCCCCAGCCCAGAGAAGGCCAGTGGTTCTTCTGGTATCCATTCACTTTCTTCAAGCCAAGAATGCATTCTTTTTCCCAGGGGAAAATCAAAAACTGGAATTGTGGGATAAAACAGGGCACATGGAAACTTTTCTTGCCATTGCATGCTGCCAAAACTCCAGTCCTCCCCCTAAAACCTGCACCTCAGTATAGGTCTGTAAAGATCTACTTCCACTGGGAGTGCAAGTCAAAAACTCTGCCTCAAACCACCAGTGACAGAAGGAACTCAATGTCACATTTCTCTCCCACACTACACTACACATGCCTCTTCCATTCCAGTTATTCCAATCATTTCTCCTTCCTCTTACACCACTCCTCAACAAACTGAATACCAACAGGATCTCCTAGCATCACACCAAAGCCAAGAGAGGAAAATAATTGCCCTTTAATCACTGGGAGAGATCAGGCAGGCAGCATTGCTTTGTGTCCCTGTGGAAAGCATCTCTGTAGGATGACAGTATTTTTAAGCTCCCTAATAGCCAAACCTTGGATAGATTCTTCTGGATTTCTGCCTTCTTCATGTTTCAGCACATTTCCCCTGCAGCACTGCTGCTGACTTCGACTGCCTGACAACATATGTCTCTTGCTGGCAAGGAGGCAAATGTAGCCCAATCTATTATTAGATTAGATCCTTGCAACTGCAAAGCTGACACTCTGGGGAAGCAATACCCAAGCTTGCATGTGTAGGATGCAGCAACAGCAGCATGTCAGCTTGCACTCAAGTCTCCATGGGAGAAGAAAGCAGGCAGGAAAGTGGCTTGGTTGGCTTTGCTTGCAGGTTCACACCAGAAGTGTCTCCTCCAGACATTTGGTCACCAGGTCTACCTAGATCACAATAGCTGGAAGGAATGTGACTGCCAGGGGTTCTGGGTCCCACACAAAGCACATGTTTGTGGGAATATTGCCAAGGCTCATTTGAAAGTCCAGCACAGATGATGGTCTTTAAAGAAGCCACAAGCCCTATTTCCTCATCTATAAGGAAGCTACTCGGTTAATTGTTGCCTTGGCAGGGTAAAGAGTTGCAAGGATGTTTGTTCTATGGGAAAGACCCTTCCCAGGAGCAGGTGGGTGGTTGGCCTCTCCACCAGTCAGAAACCATGGCCAAATGCCATCCAAAAGCAACAGAATGCCTCGAGGGCATTCAAATGCAAAGCCTGGAGGTGACCCAAGAGTTTGCCAAGAAGCAGTTGAACTGAATGGGAATTAAGAAGCAGCAGCAGGAAGTGAGATCTGAGTGAGGAAGAAAACCATCATTTGTTGGGTTTTACTCCAGGCTGTCTTCTCACTTCAGAGGAGAAGGGATTTGTATGCTTCACTCTGTACATTATCATGGCAATATAGATTCTTAGTACAGAAAGGCAGTCTCCTCCCAATCCTCTAACTCTTACTGATCTGAACTTCTTTGCAGTTTATAAATAATGACAAGAGGTGGATTGGGGGAACAGCATATTGTGAAATGTATTTAGGAAAGCAGGAGAGCCACTTGTGCTGCTAATGCATTCTGACATGTTTGTGTAACATGTGAAGCACTTTACACCATCTAATGACAAGACTGCACAGTCAAATGACACTGAAAATTGCAAACACTCAACTGGTTGGTGTTTTCTAAACAGCATCTTTGTTTGGTAGCCAAAACACTTTGCCATCTTTTGGGGAAGACTGATAAAACACAGCTTAGCTGAACTCCAAAGACAAAACCAAGTCCCTTTGCAGGAGGTGGCAGTTGACTTTCCACTCACCCCAGATCTGAAAGTTCACCTTTCTCATGGGAAGTTCATTCTGCAGCCTGATATTAGAAGGCTGCTACCCTGTAAAAAGGAGACTTATTGTCAGTATGAGCTGCTTCAGCAAGCTCTGCACTACCATCCCTATCACAGGAAATGCTGAAGATGTCACAGCACAGTTAGAAATGGTCCAAGGACAGCAGGAACATTCCTTCCAGTCATTAGTTGTGCTCAGCTCTGGGACAGAGACATTAGCAAACACAATCAGGGAGAGTCTAAAGAGTCCCTGTGATAGCAGAGCTTAGTTCATTAAGGAAAGTTAATCATTTTCAAAACCAACACAGAACAAAACCAACAGATTTGTGGCCAAGGAAAGCAAGTACTCATGAACAGCCATAAATCCAGGGAAGTCCTGCAGCCTGTGCTATGCCAAGACTTCCAACATGATAACCAGGATGGTCTTGTCTAATCCATAATAATGACTGTGTAAGCTACAGATTACCTTGTGCCAAATTAAAAGGGAGACCTTCAGGCAAGGCCTCTCCTTGCTGCTTTTGTGTAGCTGGGGAAGTTATCTAAGCCTGTATTTAGAATTGGAGACAACTGGGAGCAGGGTAGTAGCCAAAATGATCCTCACCCTGAAGGGCCAGAGATCAAGAGAAAACACAAAAAGGATCACCTACAATACAGACAATAACTAAAGAAACAGATGTGGATGTGCTGAGTACAGCTTACTGAGAAAAACACCAGGACACCTGGCAAAAATAACCAAGGATTATCAAAGAAATGTCAGCTGGGTGTCTGCTCTCCTGGCCCTCATCAAACCAGCATCCACCTGTGCTTCAGGTCTTCATTCCAACAGTTCCATGTGGCCTGGACTTCCAAAACCCATGCAAATCTGAGAGGACTTCTGCTTTTCTGGAGTCAGGCTTGGTCCAGACTTCCCAAGCTGCAGATGAAACAAAGCTATCTAATATTCCAGAGTTATCCTGCAACAGAACCCCAGGAGACACTTTCTTAGGGTTCTATCAAGACACATTTGGAGTTCATTTTGCATAACTAGCAAAGCCCAAGTCATGATGCTTTCACTAGCTGAAGCACACCACTTGCAGTATTGCTTTCTACAACTGTTCCTTGGGATACTGAAAGATACCTTTTCTTCATTGGTCAGGGCAGCATTTTTTTAATACTTGCTAAAAAAGACAATTAGAAAACAAGATGAAACTTGGCTGGTTTGTTTCCCCCCCTTCAACAGACTTCCACCATCATATTTAGGAAGATACTGCAAGAAAAACTGTTTTCTCTCTACTTCTGTGCAGAAATTCTTGCCAAGTGGGAAGAAAGCAGCCAAAACTCCACTGAGGCAGGAGTAAGAAAATACATCCCATGAAGACACTAAGGCATGTTCCATGCTGGAATGGAATGGAAAGCTTAGCTTACCAAAGAAACCCTAGAAGGGAAATGAGAAGGTCTGAGTCCACTCAAAGTGCAGCTCCCTCACTGAGCCACTCCATCAGCTGATGGAAGGCTGCTGGTTCCCCATCCCAGCATGACTGCAAAGAGGCAGAGTCTGCAGGGCTTGGCAGAGATGTACTGCAGGAAACACCAATGCAGCTGAAGCCTGTGCAAGTATTCCTGTGCTCAGCTGGGAAGTGGCCTTGGAAGGAGCTAAAGAGAGAATTTTGTGTGTACTTGAGGAGAACAACACACAAAGCAATGACTTCAGGTGAAGTTAACATCTTTTAAGCCCAAGACTCATCCTGGGCATGAATCTGGAGAATAATTTATTGACCTGATGTAATTAAAAGTTATTCTTAGCAGAGATTTTTCTTCCCAGGTCATAAATTATCTCAAGTGAGCTCTGCTCTGCAATTTTCACTTGGAACATCACCACTCACCACCTATACTAGTGAATAGGGCTGAAGAAAAAAACCTGGATCTGCACTTTGTTGCTCTGCCTGGTGCCCAGATGATACCAAATGCCAGGTGCTTGGCAGGAGTCCTTCCACCCACAGGCTGAGAAAAGTCACCCAGTTACCTCCAAATGGCTCACTTGCACTCCAGGACTCTGCAAGGCATCATGCAAACATTCTCAGTGACAAAGGTGCAAAGCAGAAGGACAGGAGCCTGCAGCACCCATGCTGCACCTCACTTCCCACAGCCTCAGGACATCATTCTTCAGCTGTTAGCATTCTGACTGGATATTTGTGCTCAGAAGGGTTTGATGGATACAGTGTACCTGAAAGTCTACCTGGTGCTTAGAGAGAAAGCAACTCTTGGTCTAAAAACACCTCAGTTACAGCAACATGATTTCAAATTTCCTGAAGTAACCTAAAATAACTAAAAAATGCAAGGAGGAATTACCTCACCTCCACCCTCTACTCCTCATTCATCATCTTCTTTTGTTTCCTCTGTCATCTTATTTCTCAAAAAGGGGCAAGAGAGGTTGAGGGAACAACTTCTTGATAAATCAAGACTGGGAAATGACTGCATGGAGTTTCAAGCTGAAACACTTCCTTTTAGTTTTAACTGAAATTAAAGGTTTCATGCCAGCAACAAACATCTGATGGAAGGCTACCCTGTTCTGACATAACTGAGCTCCTCAAAGCTTAATTCCATAAAGAATCTTCCCTGGTGAATGCCTTCTGCTTGGGAAATAGTTATCTTAAATCCATAAGGAATCTTCCTTGGTTAATACCTTCTCCTTGGGACATGTTTGTCTTGGTGCAGCAAATGACAGGGGAGATAGAAGAGTCCAGCAGTCATGATTTAGGAGCTGCAGAGAGGAACAAGATCCCCCAATAATCTTAAAGATATAAGAATGTTAGAACAAAAGAGCATTTAGATAGCAGTAAGAGTGGAGAGCTCAAGCTTCAACTCACAGAACTGGGGCTGTTTATTCTGAGGAAGAGCAGGTTCAGAGGAGACCTTCTCTACAGCTCCCTGAAAGGAGTTGGAGTGAGATGGGTGTCAATCTCTTTTCCTGGGTTACCAGTGAGAGCACAAGAGGAAATGGGCTCAAGTTGCACCAGGGGAGGTTTAGATGAGATGTTAGGAAAAATTTCTTCCCTGAAAGAGCTGTCAGGCTTTGGCCCAGGCTGCCCAGGGCAGTGGTGCAGTCACCATCCCTGGAGGGGTTCAAAAACCATCTAGATGTGGTACTTATAGGGATATGGTTTAGTGGCATGGTGGTGATAGGCTGATGGTTGGACTTGATGATCTTGGAGGTCTCATCCAGCCCTAATGATTCTGTCATTCTATATATCTTTGTCCCTTGACTGTATGGAAAACATCAGCATGCTTATTTGTAGGGACATACACCTGAAAATTAGTTAGCATGATTTTCTAAGTTAAATGGAGGCCACAGAAACATGGGGTTTTGTCCATGCAATTCAATGAACACAACCCAGGTAGTGGTTTGCACCAACTCTCCTCCCAACTCTTCTGACTTCCATCAAACCCAACACTACCTTCACTCAATACAAAACAGCCAAAAGCAGAGGATATTTTTCTTTCTAGACACTATTATCTGAAAGAACAGCAGTAGTGTGTCTCTATGCCACACAAGACTCCAATTAGGGCTGTTCTGCTCTGTCTGTATTCAGTTGTTCACTGTGGGCTTTGGGCAAGTTCTGTAGCTCCTGCCAGGGCAATGCAGAGCTGCAGAGGACTACCAGGGAGTTGTGCAGTCCCTCAAAAGCCAGGAGACTGCTAAAAAAATTACTTGTCACTCTTCATCTCAAAGTGAAATACTTGGAGGCTTGGCACTAGGGTGCATTAAGAAGAGTTTGATCAGGAGTTCGAGGTTCTCCTCCCCCTCTCCTCTGCTCTAGTGAGGCTGCAACTGGAGTGCTGGCTCCAGCTCTGGGCTGCCCAGTTCCAAAGAGACAAGGAACTACTGGAGAGAGTCCAGCAGAGGCTAGAAAGATGCTGAGGGCACTGGAGCAGCTCTGCAAGGAGGAAAGGCTGAGAGACCTGGGGAGCTGCTCAATGCCCAGCAAGAGCTCAAGGCTGGGGCCAAGAGGCTGGGGCCAGACTCTGCTCAGTGGTGGCCAGGGACAGGCCAAGGGGCACTGGGCACCTGGAACCCAGGAGGTTCCATCTGAGCAGGAGGAGGAACTTGTTTGGTGTGAGGGTGTTGGAGCCCTGGCCCAGGCTGCCCAGAGAGGTTGTGGAGTCTCCTTCTGGGGAGGGATTCCCAAGGCAGCTGGAGGTGACCCTGGGCAAGCTGCTGTGGGTGACCCTGCTTTAGCAGTGGGGTTGGACTAGATGAACCCCAGAGGTCCCTTCCAACCCCCACCACGCTGGGATTCTGTAGATAAAGTGAACAAAAGCCAAGCTAAGGCAGAAGGTGAGCTACAGCACAAGGGAAAACACCAGAGCCACATCTCTGTCTGCAGCAGGAAGGTCTCTGTCTTGAGCCAAAGCAGCATGGCACTGCCAGCACCAGAGCCATCAAGAGCCTGGAACATGGCTCAGCCATGGCTGGACCAAGCACTGGCAAGGTGCTGTCTGTGCTAACCTGACCTACTGCAACCATAACAACCCTGAACATGCCAGGAAGAGCAAGGATAGCACCTCTGAACCCAGAGCCTTGGGAGAACAGAAAGCTGCCCTCAGGGCCTCTGTGCACATTCTCCTCTGTTAACCTAAACCCTGGATTTAAACTGATATTTCCCCCTTCTGCCTCTCTCTCTCCCCCACCCCCCAAATTTATTAGGAGCAACTGTGAGAAGGGACTAAGAGCCTAGCAGTGTGAGTGGTGTCACTGCCCTCAGACCCAAGAGACAGGAGAGCAGCCAGTAACAGAAACATTCACAAGCCAAAGCAGCTTCAGCTAATGTGTTCCTCCAGTCACAAACCAGGCTGTCATCACTAAGCCAGATCCTGCTTTAGAAGGGAAAGCACCCCAAAAACTAGTTCCATTTCCAGCCTCTGTGCCTGGTGGGATGGGAGCAGCTCTTCCCCAGTGTGAAGGCAGGTGGTAAAACCCCTCCTGGATTACTAGAGCTGTTCCCCAAGGGCTGCAGGCACATTTCCATGTGTAGGGAGGTGAGCAGGGGAGGTTGTGGCCATTGCTACTGACCTAAGCCTACACAGCAGGAGAGAAAGCCATAAATCACATCAGGAATTACTTTAGTCTGCTAATTGAGACTGCCATGGCTTTGGGTTTAAAAATAGGAAAATGAGACAAAACTCTTAATCCACTTTGACAAAAAAAACCCCCCAAACAACAAACAAGCAACAAAACCCAACCCCTACCAACACTGCCAGAGTTCTGTTACCAGCTCCAGAGACTCTGAGCTAACACCTTGCTCCACACTGGTCCTGTGGGTCAGCCTCTGACTCAGCTGCCATTTGTGATTCAGGTGGAAACCCATCCCTGAAGAGAACTGTGGGCATAGGAAACCAAACCAAACTTCATCCCAGGCTCATTTATCCTGCTAATGGGAACTCAATGAGCAGCTCAGGCATCACTTTGCTCCTGGTTTATTGCTCTTCTTTCTCCAGCTTTCCTTTTTGAACCAAGAGCTCAGAGCCACAGCACAAGGCTTGCATCCCCAACCTTGCAAAAGCCATAAAATGATTTGCAAAGAGGGAACTGCTACCTGAGGTACAGTGCAGTGCTGCCTGGGCTCACTGCCCTCTCCAAGGATGATGGGGAAAGCACTCATCACTTCTTATTCAAGTCCTTTAATGTGTTCCTTTTGGTTTGATTCCTCCCTCCCCCCTCCCAGCATCTTTAACACTACTGGTTACAGTTTTATCATAGTTAATGACAGGAAAATGAGTTTTCAAACCTCCACAGAGGGGCAATGGATGCTTCCATCAAAGTGGCAAGTCTCTTTGCTTTGGGATAGAAGACTGCCATCACATCTCAGGAGGGGAAGTCAGGGCAGTAAATGAAAAGGAAGCTTAGTTTGTGTGCATTGGAAAAGGATTCATTTGTTAGCTAACAATTAACTCATTGATCCAGACACACCTTTTCCTTTCCTCTCTTTGCTACCCCAGCATGCCAGCACACCCACAGGAGGGATGCAAAAGCCACTTTTGCCATGTGAAACAGCCCAACAGTTATGTACACAGAAGGTAACTGTGCTTTCAAAGCTTTCTTTGCAGCAGTCACAGCATCCCCTGATCACCCTCAGAGCTGAACTTTCAGCACAAGAAAGAGAGGGGGAGTACAAGCCAGAATTTGCCTTAACCACAAGATTATCTTCTACAAATCAGAAACTCAACTGAGAAACATGTTACAGATGTGGGAGCCAAGGTTTACAGCTGAAAACAAAGCATGAGTTCATGTGCAACAAAGGCTTGGGAATGCATTTTACCAACTGGATCCAGAAGGATTTCTCCTAGGAGGACAATACAGATGCTGAGAGAAAGAAGAAGCCCTGCTTCTTTTCTCCTCCCAAATCAGGCACTATACCTGAGTCCTGGCAAGTTTGATTCTCTCCTGTATCACTCCTTTCATGCCCTCTGCTGCAGAATATTGACTTTGAAATCCTCCCAACAACAAAACACAATTGAGTTTCCCTAAGCACAGTGCTGCTGCACATCCAAACCCAAATATTTGGGGTCCAGAGTAGCTCTTATTGTGCTCAGCCAAAACCCAATGATTATTTTGTGGGCAGCACTGCAAAACACAGACTGCAGAGCATATGCTTTTGATTTCAAAAGATGGGAGAAACTCAGGCTCAACTCAAAGGGGGCAAGAGGTTCTTAGGAGATTGCTCCAAGATACAAAAGGAGGAGAAAGAAAGAGCAAAACTATTGTGGACTGGAATTGATGAACTTGTTTCCCTGCAGGAATCATAAACACAATTTTCCCAGCATGGGACATAATAGTTCTCCCACAAATGACTAAAATCTATTTCCAGGGCTCAATATAGCAAGCTAGATGCCCAAGAAATGGTTGCAGCTTCAACACAGGCAGTAATTGAGAACATGTGTGGCAGGGGGATTGAGGGGGGGAGGAGGAGAGACAGCAAGCCATGCTCCAGCTAAACAGAGCAGCAGGAGAAACTCACTTCAGTCTTCAGCATTTGCAAAGAGCTGCCAGCTGCAGCTACCTTTGACTCCTTTCATTCTCCCAGGCTCTGCTTTTGGGTCCTACCCAACATGGGTAATTAAGTAGCCCAGTGATGAAGAAGCAAGGCAGTTTGTCAGTATGGCTGCATACCTCAGCTGACCTCAACTACAACATAAGTTTGTAGATGTGCCTGGAGCCAGCTTTCCCTGAACCTACAACTAAGGTGTTTACCAAACCTACCACCCTTAGAGGGACTGTAAGGAACTGACATTTGCCTCCTTTGCTAATGAAGCAAGAGGAAGCTGTTCTTGTGCCAGTTCTCTCTGGGTTTTTGGTTTTGGATGAAGCTCCCTACACACAGAAGCAAAGGGGAAAATGCATTTCAGGATTTTGGGTTTTGTTCTAAAGTAAGGCAACACTGACAAGCCAGAAAGTTTCAGCCTTGAAAATGGCAGCCAGTATTGTTTTTAACAATGCTCTTCCAAAATGCTCTGTTTCAATCTCTTCAGGTGGTGAAGGAAGAGCCCAGGGTAAAGGTAGAAGCATCAAACTTCTTCCCAGGCCTACCAGAGCCAAGAAAAACAAGAGAAGATATTCAGCAAGGGAGCAATACATGGCTTAGACTGAAACCTGTAGTTTCTGAATATTGCTCCTGAAACCCACTCAAAACAAAAGGCACAGCTCTTGGAGAAGTCAAGTCCACTGACAATGCAGAGTAGGACATTGTTTGGGTCAAAACCAGCATCATCCCATAGACACTTCTTGTATCTCAGTCACTCTGAAGCAACATCACCACCACTCCACAGGGCTCAGCCCTGCTGAGTCTGCCTCAGAGGATCACCAGTGTGAAAGGAGTCAAACACACTCCAAAGCAGTCCAGATCAGGGCCTCAAATCAATGCTCCAAGTGTCTCCAGAGAGGTCTCTGTGTTCTGGGGCTTTGGATATGGCTGCTGCCACTAGCTGCACTGCACCTGAAGCACCTTCAGGTCTGGCTTTTGAGCCTTTCAAAGTTCCAGCACTACTCTCACCTGCTCTCTGTAGAGCACCTAGCACAATGAGGCTTAGCCACTTCTGGAGAGCATGTAACACAAAAGTGGGCATGAGGAAAACTGTTTTGTAAAGGCTGTTAATTGTGCTGGCTGATAAGAAAACAGTTGCTTAGAGCCAAGGATTCATAAACTCAAATTTCCACCTAAAGATCTTATAATGTCTGGTGACTGAGTAATAAGATGGCAAGTGAAATACAAAGTCAATAAATGGAAATTAATGCATGCTGGGGGAAAATAATTTCAAGTCTGGATGAAGAATGACAGGCTCTAAATGAACTATTACCACTCAGGAAAGAGATTCTGGAGTCAACACAGGCTGGTCTCCAAAAGGGTGAAGGCTTTCAAAGAAGCTGACAGAACAGGAGTAGCCAGGCAGGGAGGAGGCAAGAACATCTCATTACCCCAAAGCACAAAGCCAGCACATAGCCAGTTGCCAAGTACTTCATGATCAAACCATCCCAAGGCTAACAAATGGGTTGGAATTCAGCTGGAAGAAACCCAGAGAAGGAGCCAAGGACAAGCCAAGGTGTGGAACACTGAACAGATGAGAACCATCTAACTGCAAGAAGCAATGGCTCAGTGTGGGATGCCAGGAGAAGTTACCATGGCCAAGGTGATCAAAAAAGACTATTTCACTGTCTCAGTGTCTGAAAGTGAAGCAGGCAATGAACTGATCTGACAGCACAAAGTTTTCCATTTAAAAACCTGCATCCCTCTCTAGAAGAGAGGGATGGGCAGGGAACAACACCAAGACCAGTATGGGCAGGGAAGGGATTGGCTGAAGGAAGAAGAATTCACTGGTGAACATGGTGCTTCTGATGAAATCTTCCCTTTAGGACACCTCTTAGACTTCTGGCTCTGGAAGGACACTCCAGGGTATGTCCACAAGCCCTGTTTCACCTCCCTGAGCAGCACAAGCAGTGCTGTAGGAGACAATACTGAGTTCTTTGCTTTGCCCAGCCTTGTATTACAAAGGACAGCACAGCTGAAAGCAAGGGTGAGGCAGGAAGAGACAGCATGAAATAAAAACCTGTGGGCCTCAATCCTTTTCCTTTTTTATCATCATTTTAGGAAGTATTTGTACAATTCTGGGAACCTCTGACACCCACCTCCCTTCAGGGAACTGCCTAAACACAGGCAGTTGCAGAGCAAAGCCCTCTCCATGGCATTGCACCCTCCAGTCCTTCTAGGCATATATCCCTGCTGAGTTGCCACCTTGGGAGAAATGTATCAGCCCTTTCCCAGGACAGGGGAAAGAGAAAGGCACCAGCACTAAGCTGAGCTGGTTGCCTGGCTAAAGGTAAGTCAGAGCCCAGCACCTCAGATCCAACCACAGAGAACCCCATGTTTCAACTCCTGATTCCCAAATTCACACTTCAGAGATCAGTGCTAGCTGTTATCTTGGGTAAATTGAAAAGCCCTAAATGGCAGTGGTCTGTGTTTTAAAGAGGATTTAAAGTCTATGGGAACAAATACAATGCATTTAACGTGCTGGGAAAACCTTTCCACAAGCAGAGGCAGCAAGAAGTTAAGGTAGTTCTAAGTGAGAGCCTGAGGGCACAGACAATGACTTTCCATTTCCAGTTGTCTCAGGCTTGGAGAAGCATTTTGGAAGTGAAAGGAAATGCTGTGCCCCGGGCAGATTTCAATACTTTAACTGATCTTCCCTAGCCCTACCCTCTTTGCTTTAGAATGCAGATGAATCAAGTGCTGAGCCATTTAAAATAACCTCTTTGCATGAAATCCCAATCACCCTTTCAGTTGATGTTTTACTGCACTGTCCATTCCCTGCATGCCCACAGAGAAGGAGAGGAAGAGAAAAGAGAGGAGGAGATGTTTCAGTAACCAAAGTCCATAAACACATGCTTTGGAAAGAGCCAAAGACTGCAAAATGGCCAAGCCTTAATGAAGACCCAAAAGGCTGTAATCATCTATTTGTGTCCTGTCCTCACCATGGGCTCTGCAGGATAAGCAGTAGATGAGACTGAAAAAAATAAAATGAAAGCAACAAACTAACAGCTGTCAAAGATTTACAGAAAATTCAAATTGTGAAATCACTAGCTGAGATGAAAACTGCAACCAAACTGCACCAGCTTCCTCTTGCAAGGGCTTGGGGAAGAACAAATAGGCTCAGAACAATACAAGGCTGCATCATCAAAAGTCACCTCCAAAGCATGAGAACTTCAGAAGCAACAGTCTTGGCTCTTCCTCTGTGTGTGGTTGTGTTGAGGCCCAACAAAAACAAACAAGGGTAAGGCTGGGCAATATCAATATCCCCTCCATGCTAGGCAGCTGCCTGGGAATACTCCTGACTTCATTCTTCTTTCCAACCACTAACTGCTCACATGGACACAACAGAAAACACACTGTCAGATGCTGCTTTTGATTCTCATCACTAAAGAAGTTTCAAGTGTCAGACAACTCAACAAAAGGGAAGCTGAGACACCTCCAGAGAGGGCCTGAGACACCTCAAGCACCTGTGACCCCTGTGTGCTCCCTACCACACTGGCTGGGCTGAAAAGCTCCAAAGGGAAAGTTCTCCTGCTATGGAAAAATGCAACCAGCTCAGGTGGCCAGGTCTGCAACACCAACAGCATCCAAGCCAGAAAGGAACAAGTCCAAATCTCAGTAGGCTAAACCTCTGCTATAAAATCTTCTGTCACCTCAGTTCTGTGCTTCCTTTTTACCAAGTACTTCAGCTACACAGGACTCCAGGAGAACAGATCTGGAGAGCACAAGTGTCTATAGAGCTAAGGGAAAGCACAGTTCTGGGAACTAAGGGATATGCTTGAGGTATTGCAACAGTCAGCTCCCACTCTCATCAGGATTTAGAACCCACTTTACAGACACAGATGAAGATTCTTATTCACTGCCTGCATGAGTCCTTTCTGCCCCTGGAGTTTCAAAATGCTTCTCCTAAGACAGCAGCTTACTGGCTCATCTAAATGAATAACCTAAATTGTGCTGAATGCTGCCTGAAGGGTCCCATGAAAAGTTGGTTTTACTGAGCAACCATAAACAGGAGAAATGACCAAAGTTCAGGTGAGATCCAGCCCTGGACTTTGGGTAGTGCAACACAAGATGAAAAGAAAGATCACTGAAAGCTTATAGCCTGACTCATATAACACAACTCTGCCTTCTCCAGAGCCAGCAAATACCTGCCACCAGCACCATCAGAAAGCTCTTTCTTAAAATACATATTTAGGTCACAGAAAACACTTGAATATCCTCAAAGAAGACAAAAAAAGCTAAGTACAGCATTGAACTAAGACAAACAGAGGTGGAAGATGAACTACAGAATGTGTTATTGCTAGGCTGTGAGTGGACCTGTATGGGAACTGCTGAATTACTATTGTTGAGGAACAAAAGAAAAAGCTCTTGGGAAGGCACAATTCCACCTGCCTCCTCTTTGCTGCTTTTCACAAGTAGACCTCAAAGCACTTTCTGTAGAGAGCCAGTATCAATATCAGGGTTTATTGCATCTCAGCTTCACAGGGCAAAGCACAAAAGTAGTAATTCTCCCTGGCCTCAGAGAGCCCAGGCAGGTCTGAGCATTTAGTGCTCTTCCAGCAGGTCCTCAGTAGAATCAACAGCTCCTAAGAGTGAAAGAACATTTCTAAGCTATGCTGAGGATAAAGGGAGCACAGCCTTCAGCAATACACAAGACTGTTTTCAAGCCAATTCTTTGGTTTTTTTTTTAACCCAGCAGCAAGAAACAGGAACAAACCCAGCAGCTATTGCTGTCAGCACTCCACAGGGAGAAAGCATGGTCCCACAGGACAGCAGGCTCTGACCCAAATCACCAGCACCCTGACATCTTCAGCCTCAGATCAATCCAAGCAATGGCACAAAAGCCAGAAAAGGAAGTAATGACCTGAAAAATAAGCTTCAGTCCTCTACAGAGGATGAATACAAATAAGAGCTTTTCAGCACGACTAGGGATCTACACTTAATCTGGTCTGACATGGTGCCCAGGTCTCCTCCAGCAGGATCTGGCCTCCAGTAAGCAGATGTCTCCAGGAGCAGTTTCAGGAGCTTTCTGTGCACACATGGTGCCTGTGACCCCATCCCAGACAGCACTGGGGAGGATTTGTAAGGAAACTCTCTGAAGCAGGACTTCACTGCTGGGGAGGAGCAAAGTGCAGGCCAGTCTGGGGAAGGTAAATCCTTCTTTCAGTGTGGACAGCTTCTGTTTTGCTCAGCCCAAGGCTTTACTGTCGAGCTCCCACTCTGAGCTACAGTCTGCAGGCTTTGTTCTGGCAGCAATTAATTGGCTTAGTCACCATTTTTTTTCCCCTGCTGTCGTTGACCTATGTCAGTAAGTAAACAACATGGGGTTTTTGATCAGACAAAGAGTGAGGGGGTGGAAGCTGCTCAAGGAACAGAAAACAATCATAAATGAACCTCTGATCTTAGAGGCTGTTATAAATCAAGAGGGGGAGCAACAGAGAAGGTGCTAGGAAACCCACTGGTTATTGCACAAGCTTTTCTTCACTCAGTGCCAAGACTCAAATCCCACTGGAAGGTTAGGAACAAAACAGCCTTCTCCAGAGCTCTGACAGTGTGCCCTGCTACAGAGCCAAGAGCTGCCTTTGTTATTCCAGTTCATATACTGCACTAATGCACCTACACTCCCAGAGATGAGACCTCAGACCCCACTAAACCCATCTTTGTCCAAATCTAGAGGATTTGCTATGATTCTCAATCCAGAACACCTCAGTACACAATTCTGCCCCACCCTGAGGTACCTTCTCCCACTGCTTAGGCTCTGCCAAGCAGCTTTTCCTTCCCACTGCCTTCACTGTGGTGATGGGAGGTTGCTCAGACTGCAGAGGCTGTGAAGGAAGATGAGCAGCCACACACTTCAGATGCAATGTCCTTGGGGCAGGCACTACCTGTAAACCTCAGCAGGCTCCTGTTCCATAATTAAACACATCTGATCTGGTCCCAGTAAGAGAGAGATCAACTTGAACCATAACAAGATAATGATTACAATTCAGATGTGGTGCAAGTCACAGCAGTTTGGGGGTGATGGATGTCACACAAGGCATGTTCTGGAGGGAGGAAGGAACTTCTTTTCATACATCTTCCAATTAAAATCTCCTTCAGCAGTAACAAAAGCAAAATTAACAAAACCAGAAGTGAACACTTGTGGATTAAACAAACAAGACCACACTGGATTTTCCCTGTAGCTTATTTCCAGATCATCTTACAGAGCCCTTCATAAAGGCCTGCTGAAGACATCAATCAAGCTTCCTAATGCAGAATGACTGATTTCTCTGGCCATCAAGAATACAATTATACCTCAAAGAACTGAATAAAGCCAACAGAGGGAAGTTACCATTCATGTATTTGCCAGCAAGGTCTTTTGCCAGTTTGCTTTTTGCTCCTCTGCTGAAGTGAGTAGTGCCCTGAAACACAGGATGATCCTCTGACATACAAAGCACCCAATTCCTATCACATCAAAGAGTCCAGACAGTATTTTGCACCATAAACAGCAGTTTCACCCATGGATTCAGGTGCCCTTTATGGTGAGTGTGGAATCAAGGGTAAGGTCCATGCTGGAGCTCTGAGAAGACTGGGAGGAATTCACCCATGGATTTAGGGTGTTATTCACTGTGAGTGTGGGATCAAGGGTAAGGTCCATGATGGAGCTTTGAGAAGGCTGGGAGGAAAGTCTATGCCCTGCTGTCTCCTGCAGATCTGGCAAAACAACATGAAATCTTTCTGGAATGTAAACTGTCTTCCCTATATCTACATTTCACTGTTTAACCTCATCAGAGGGTTGAGGTGCCCAGGAGGCATTTGGAGACACTGTGCATGAGCTCTAGCAGATGAAGCCTGATCCAGGGTCACACACCTAGGTGTTCCTCCAGTGACCTGCCAGCTGCTGAGAGCAGTGAGCTGACTGTGAGCCAGCCAGCTGCCCTGCAGGTAGACATTGCTAAGCCATGAGTCACTCAAGCTGCCTGGCATGGAAGAGGAGTGGTCACCTACTGAAGGAACCAAGATCTTACTAAGATGAGATGTTTCTGCTTTTTCTCTTGGTGCTCAGTTGCTCAGCAACAAGTGGAACATGGAAGAGATGATCACTCTCTTCCCAAAGCCAGAGCAGGGAAGAGTTAGGAAAGAAGTACTCATAAATCCCCTATTTCTGGCCTGGCTTTAAAGTGAAAGGCAGTTTTCATGCCAACACACTATGCCACTTGACCTTTCCATATAAGTTTTTGACCTGTTGGCTAATTTCAGTCACCTGTCAGAGCTGGAGATTTTGAAAGCATTAAATTCCTACCATGTTCATTAAAATGGGTGCTAGATAGAAGAGGAAATCCTGTCTGCAGCAGCACTGAGGAAAAGGCCACAGCACAAGCACAAACCTTATTAGACAGCAAAGAATCCACATAGGGCACATCCCAACCACAGGAAACCTCAGAGCTCAGGCCATGCCAGACTCCAGAGAGTCTTGCTGCAAAAGAAAGCAAGAAGAAACCAGCTCTACTAGTTTGGCTGCTCTTTTTCAGTAGAGAAATGCAGCCTGGACATGCTTTGCAAGGCAGAGTCCTGGTGGTTTTTGGAATCCTACACAAAACTGTGGTGTTCCTTCATACTGATTGCCTGAAGGAGCTGGAAAACCCAGCAGTGAGTGTCTCCAGGTGAGAGAAGAGCACATGGACTGCTGTGCTGGGAGGAGACAGCTGTTTCCATGCCTCAGTTGGGGACACAAACACATTAATGCCACCACCTCAGATGGGAACCAGACCTAACCCAAACCCAGCAGCCTAAACACAGGCACCCAGATGGCCACATAAGACACCGGGTCCCTAGGCTTGCTCAAGGGAGACTGTTAATGACTGAGGGACATCTCTGGCAAAGCACAGGGCTCAGCCAACCCTGCCAGGTCACAGCTGGCCTTGCTGCCCTCCTGGAGCTCCTTGTTCACTTTGGAAAAAGCTCTCCTCTGCTAAGAAGCAGGGGCACCCAAAGCCAGCTCTGGGATTTTGGAGGAGAGGAGGCAAGCCTGAGTAGGAGTTCTTGAAGGTTGAGGACTGGCAAATTTTCATTAGAGCAGTCTAAAAAGTGTTCAGTTCCCTCAACATCTGCCTGTATAAATACAACAATTCTCTCAAAGTCAACAGTGGTCTGTTTTTTACCTGTGCTAGCCTTTGAAGTCAGTGCCCAGAGGGCTGGAAATGCATCACCACAAAAGCGTAGGTAGCAGGATCTTCTGCATCAATAGCTGATGACTCAGGAACACAACAGAACTCAGCCTTCACTTTGGGCTGGTTCTGTTACCTGCATGTTCACCACACTGCAAAACCTATCCAGAGAGCTCAGGATCTTCTCCTTGGACGTGGCCACCTGTTTTACCCTGACACAGCTGAGTTAAACTCAGGCTTCAGCACTGCATATTAGCTCTAAGGCAGTGAGCAAAGGAGGCTGGAGGAGAACCTCCCAGAAATCAGGCTGGGGGAAGGCACATTTTAGTCACTCACAGAAAGGGAAAATCAACTGAGAGCTGCCTCTGCCTCACTGACAGCAGCACTTTTCCACAGTTACTTGCCAGCCAGCCAACTTCCAACTAAACCCCAGTGGCTGGATTGTCAGAGGCAGGCAGGGTTGCTAACAGTGAAGGTTTCCAAAGCACCCAGCCCTTCAAGAGCAATGGAAAAGGAGTCAGGCACTTCAATAGGTGTGAGAAGCCCATATGAGTAACCACATCTCAAAATGAACTGAATGGTGCCTGGTCTCAACCTGGAAGCATGGGGAAATCCTGCTTCCCAGCCAAGGTGCTGCTGTACCACAGGGTCTCCCTCCTGGGAAGATGAGAAGGGACTTCCCTAGGAGCTGCTAGCACTCCTAGACCCAGTGAATCACTGAGCACTGGCAGTAGGCTGGGGGAAACCCCATCTCTGCAATCCTTGCTGTCACAAAAGTTAAATAAGTTAGATAAACTCTCAGCAAACCAGAGATCACTCATGTTGAGTTAATCTGGCTAAGGCACAGCTCCAGCTCTCTCTCCCAGGCTGGTAGGAGGCAGAAGACACAACAAGTGAGATCAAACTGAGCTCGTGGTGCCAAATGCTTTCATGCTACACAGGGAACAGAATGTCAGCCTGCACTAATTTCTGCTAGGGTTTCTTATTCACTCCTCTTGCATCAGTTTCAGATCTCCTGAAGCTGCAGATCTTTAAATGGCCATGCTAAATATATGCTCCAGAGGTGATTGACAGCTTTATTTTTGTCTTTTATTTAAAGACATGACTGGATCTCCTATTGCTGCTTTCCCCTCAGCACCCATGTTGTTCATCATGAGAAATTCCACTCTGCAGCAGGTAAGAGAGGGAAGGGAAATGTCACTCATCTTGCTGAGAAAAAGAAGTTACTTCTACCTTAGCTAAACACCAGTTACATCCACCTATGTAAATTCACATCCCCACACATAAATACAGCCACCACACTAATGCAGAAAGAAATGGTTTGATCATCTTCCTCTGGCTTTACTAACACTCTAACCAACTGCACCTACCTGATGCAACAAAGATGATTTACTTTTGGGTTTCACTTAGACTTCCTTTATCTGTCAAGTTCCACACCTCAAAGCCAAAACCAGTCTCACAACAACAGCTTCTTGAATGGCAGCCCTCCACAGATGGGTTTGGAGGGCCAAAAGAAGACATTGTCCTGCCTGAACTTTGTCCCAGCATACACCACAGGTTCTGACACTGAGTCCAAAACCTGCATCCAAAGCAGCAGCTCAAGTGTGGGAAAACAACTGAACATACAGGTGCTGAGCTCTCTGGAACAAAGTGCTGTGGTTTTAGCAAAGAAAAGGAGGCCAAAAAAAGATACTTTTCCAATTTCAGATGCTTTGTGTGAGGGCTCTTGTTCTCAAGAGGCAAGTGTGAAGGGCAGCCTTGTTCCCCTGGGAAAAGGCCAGCTCCTCAACCCAAAGAAATGTCCCTGCAAAAGAAGAATGCAGCCCTGGCTCCTGCATTCCTCCCCAGCTTTATGTCTCTGCTTGAAAAGGCTTTTTTTTTTTCTCTCAAGCACAGGAGCAGGCAAATTACTACCTAACTAAAAAGAACATGTCCAAGAAAGCTAGAGTGCAAACTGAAAGAGCCAAGAGTCACAATGCATATGTGAGTGCCCAGGGTTGTTCAAACTGCCAGGATGAGGCTGGATCTTTACCTGCAAGGAACAGGGAAGAAATCTAATGGAAGTGGCAGCAGTGAGGCTCAAGGCTCTTAGGTGCAGCTCCTGGCTTCAACATGAATTCACTGCAGTATTTTGAGCTGGCTGTTGAAAATCCTTTTCCACATATATATTTTTTTTTTCCCAGAGAAAATGAGAGTAGAAAAAAAAAAAGCACATCAACCTCTTAGGTATCCTCTGAGCTTCCCAGCTGTGGGAAAGCACTATGTATTTCACAGGCAAGCTTTTCACCCAGCATCAGCAAAGCAGCCAATTTGTTTTCTTTTTCATCTGATAGTTCAGTAGATGTGGTAAAACACTAAAAGCATGGAGAAAAGCCAGAGAATAGAAAATGTATGCAATTGAGGGTAACACATTATGGCTTCTGCTACTACTGCTACAACTTGGGTAGGAGCTTATGACTCCCTATCTATTCAGGACTTTAATTCAGCTCTCATGAAGTTTGCAATCATCCTGAAAATCCATTAAAATAAAGTGCACTGAAGTGCCAAGGCATGGGGAAGAGATAAGGAAAGAAGTGTTCAACAGTGGGCATGTACCTGCTCTGAGTGTTCACATACCTGTCCCTCAAGCTGTGACTTCTTCACTTTTATCTGTCACTTTATTGGGAACTGTGGAATCCTTCATTTCAAAGCAGGAGCAGTTGCCAATGCATATTAATGAATATTAGCACTGCCAGCATGCCACCATACTGTCAGAAATGGGGAGCTGTGCAACTGGCTGCTTTTCATGATTTGGAAGCAGAGAGCTAGGTGGATTTGTGCACATATTCTTCAGCTGCCCAAGGAGAAAGAACAAACAACCCATTGTGTCTGTCTGAGAAAGGAAAAACAACCTGCTGAGGCAAAGACAAATGGGGTTTTAGTAATGCTGCTGGGGACACTGTTGATGACAAATGCTGAATTCTGGCTCCAATGTGTGGGGTGAGAAGATTAAACGTGCTCTGCCATTTAATAAACTCTCCACTAAGCTCCCTTTTTCTCTGCCTCTCTCCCTTATCAGAAGAATGAAGCAACTTATCAGATGTTGCCAGGCATCCTTCAGATATTATTACCAACTTCAATAATATCAGCTGTCCTTGCTGCTGGAAAAAGAAATCAAAGGTGAGACACAGGTCAGAAGCCCCCAGTTTGGACCAAGAACTGTCACCAACTCCTTTTGTTACAAAACCAAAGGCAAGATTACACAGAAAAGGTCATGTTTTAGGCAGCAGACAACTGCAACAAGCATGATGGCAAGAGAAGCAAAGCTTTGGTGGGTTATTAAACAAGCAGCAAGCACAAAGAAATCCAGTTAACCACAGAGACTGCTGGCATCTTCTTGTCCCTGTGTCCAGACAGTCTCCATCTTCTTCCAACACCTCAGAACCTGCTGGCACAGAAGTGAGGGAGTACCCAAGAAAGCAAAGCTCCCCACAAGACTTCTCCCAGACTGAAGCAACTTCTTGCACCATGCTACCAAATCTGCATGCTTTGTTGAATGTCAGATCTTATGACTCTGCCTTGTGGCTGATCCATCCAGTAACAGGTGAAGTTGTCATGTAGCCACATGCCATGGAAAAACAAACAGTCCTTTCTAACTGAAGCAGCCAAGCTAGACTTCACAGGTGTGGGGAAAGGTCCTGAAGAATTAACCCCACAACTCAAAACCAAGATGCCAAATGATGGGCATTTGTGGAGATCTGATGCACCCTGAATGCTGCAGGTTAACATGAGCACAAATTCACAGCCTCTCAGGTAGAAATTAGGATGTCAGCCCATACCCCTGAAATGCTCATCCTCCATCAGAAACTGCTTCCTGTTTACACTCAACCAGAATTAAATCTGCAGCTGAACAGTGCTAATTTCTCTCACCCCAAAGAGCAAGGAGAGAAAAAACATGAACATATCCCCACAGAACAACTAACCATTCCCTCTGCCTGACCACCCCTGAACACTGCCATATCTATGGCACTGCTTTTATCATTTCCTACCTCATTCCTTCAGCAGTGTTCAATTAGCAGTGGAGATTTGGAAAAGTGCTTGAGGATTATCACTTCCTTTTAAATGACCTCAAGATCTCTGAAGGGGGAAACTATACTGATGGAAGCAACAGATCTCCGTGAGGCAAAGTATTTCCCTTATGTCCAGACTGACAGAGAGCTGCATGTGCTGAAAACATGCCTGCAGAGAGTCAGTTGAGCACTTGTGCAGGTAAAGGAGAGCAAGTGGCAGAAGGTAAAGAAGAGGAGAAGAGAAAGAGGCAATAAGCAGAACAAGAGTTTCCAAGCACATTCAGTTTAAATGCACTTTAAAATGTAACTGTTGCATATTTTTGCATAGAAATAATAGTGCTTTATTGTAGTTAGTGCAGGCAGTGCTCTCTAAAACTCAAGGTTTTCATCCCTGCTAGGACCTGACACTGCTGGCACACATGGCATCCCAGCAGGGAGGTATTAAGGCAGTCCCAGGGGAAGCAGCTTTGCTTCTCTTTACCACACACTTGATGAGGTGCAAGAGTCAGAAAGGTTCACTCTCCTGCAAGACCACAACTGCTCCTTTCCTGGCTGACAGCAATTTCCCCATGGATTTGTGCTCCAGGAGAATTTAACAGGGACAGTCCTGTCTGGCATAGAGGACCAACAGCTGGAGTCTCTCCCTGCCCTCTGTTGTGAGCTCCATCAGTTCTGGCAGGTTAACACAACAGGGGGGGTGACAGGGTAGGTGTAAAGGGTGCACCTTGAGGAGGTTTATTATGCACATGGAATTTTGTCACTAACTTTAATGAGAGGAGGATTAGGCCATTGTAGATGGGAAATCAGAAGCAAAAGCTTGTGATTCACTGGGCTGGAACAATCCTATCAAGTAAGATCAATGCAATACCAGCAAGAAGCCAGCCACACTCTTAACTCCTGAGCATCAAATCACTGGCACTGGTTTAATGCACCTGGAGTTCACATCTGCTAACTTGCTACCCTAAGAACAGCTATGGAGGAAAAGTTAATTTTCCATGATATTTCTGTCTATCAGGAAGCTATCAGGAACTTCTTTCTCTCTCAGCCTGGCATAACTTGGTGCTATTTAGCCATGTTCCTCTGCCACAGAAACTCAGGCCAGCATTTTCAACTTGACTGCCTAGAGGCAGGCACCTACAGCTGCTAGCAAAGTCCTTCAGCAGCTTCCAGAGTGCTGAGCTCCTGCTAATTCCTCTTGCAATCAGCCAGAGCTGCAGTGGCTCTGCATGTCTGCAGGGAACAACCTCACCCAGATGTGGCAATCTGAACACTTCCATGTGAATTGGGTTGGGTTTTTTCCCCCTGATTTTAAGCATCCCAGTAAGAAAAGGCAAACAGCAGAGGGGCAGTGCAAAACCAGCCACGGGTGGCCAGGGATCTCCTTGGTTATCAACATTCCCAGCCCTGGATATAGAACAGGAGAGATGAACAGTTCCACTCTCTGCTCACTCCTCTCCTCCCAAGGCTCCTTAGAAGCATGATTTAGTTGTAGCACTGTTCCAAATGCTGCAACAGGTCTCCCCATAAGAGATGCTCTTACTTTACAGAGGAAAAGAGCTGCTTAACAAGCCCTTCCCTCCACCCCCAATCACCTCTGAGTATTCAGCCTTCTTCTCAGATGCTGAAACCAACCTCTAATTACTAAGGAAGCAGAAAAATTCCAAGCACAACATAACCCCCCCAAATTTCCTCTCTCCTCTGCACAGACTCAGAAGACAGATTTGCCAGTGTGCTTACAGCAGTAGCCTGAAGTAAAATGCATTCAGAAAACTGCAGCTAGAGTCAACAAAACATTTGGATCCTCTGAGGTAGTAAGGATCTGGGGAGTCTTGTTTGTACTACAGTCACAACCTCAAGCCTAAAATACAGTGTATTTATATGGGCATCAGAATTGGAACATCTGATTTTCTGAACTCCCTTGATGTACTTCCCCTGAGAAGACTGAAGGAAGGGAATATCTTCCTTCTGTTTCACAGATCTAATTTGAGAATTCAAAGCTGCCTGCACTATCACTCCAGGTCTCTTGTATGATCTTAGGCCAATCTCTCTGCTCTGGGAGCTCCCTTTCATATCTACCTCAGAAATAAAAGTTTGAGGACTGACATTATGACACTTTGCCAAAAAGCCCAGATGTTCTGGTGCCAACTGAGCAGGCTGAGCCCTCTCAAGGAGGGAGTCAGAGTGGATGGAGCACAATCACTAGAAAGCAATTAGAAAACACTGAAGTCCCACTAAAAGAGAAGGCAGGGAGACCACACTGCAAAGAAGCACCTAGGTACTGCTGGGCTCAGCCCATGGTAACAGCTCCTCTCAGGCTGGGGGTTTTTCAGTTGGTTTTTTTTTTGGGGGGGGTTGGAGAGTGGAGGGTGCCAGACAAACAAGAACCAGTTCAGGCCAAAGAAAACTCTTCATGATGGCTCAAAAGTCCAAGTTAAGCAAAAACCCTAGCGTGGTGACAGAGCATCCAGTCCCCAGCCTGCAACTCAAGCCTGTGGAGCAGAACTGAAGCCTCCACAGAGTTCATCCTTCTGCCCTCCCCACTGGCAAGGCAAGAGTGAAAACTAAGTAGCTGTACCCCATTAGCAAAAGAAGCCAAAGCAAGAGCTGCTGTATAAGCAGGCTCTGACCCACAGGCTCACCTTTCAGAGGCACAGTCACTGCCTTACAGAACAACACTGCCAAAGCCTCAACACCCAGGCTAGGCACTAGCACACACAGGGAAAAAAAAGAAGCTGAGGCGTTTCCATGGGGACAGTGGTGATTACAGCTTCAGCAGCAGCAAGGTGAGGCAGCAGGCATGATCAGCACACCAATTTCCTCAACAGGAGAAGAACCACAACACCTCCAAGTCCAAAGAGCCACAGAAATGACAGCCAGCAGATTTTCATCCAGGCTTTACCATCGAGGGAGTTAATTCTGGGCAGAGCAGGAGCTGGGTGGGGGGAAGGTTCTTGTTAGTCCATGGCTTGAGATCAGACAAGTGATGCCTCAACTCCTCCCTGGATTTGCTTGTTACAGAAAACCAGTGGAGGAAGATCCACATCTAAAGGAGTCTAAGCCCCAGGACTCCTCCCCTCCTGGTTTCAGAGGGCCAAAAAGCATCATTGCACCTCACAACTTCCATCTGGGGCAAACAGGGAAGACACAGGCGCTGCCTGGGGACACAGTGTAGGGTCTTGTGGCCAACACAAACCCCCAGGATGGTGCAGGAAAGGAGGAGATAGCAGGGGACCAGGGACTGTTTGCAGAACATTCTCTGCAGAGCACAGCACTGCTGTTCTGCTGAGCCCCACACACCAAGCTGTGGGCAGAGCCCAGATCAAGCTGACACCTGCACAGCTAGTGGATAAGCTACCCAGCTGGGAAGGGTGCAACACAGAGCTGAAAAGCCCTAAAGGGAGACAAACCAGGAGTGTTTCTTGCTGACCTTAAGGCCAGACAGGGCTGTAGCACAGTCCTGAAGGGCAGAGACACCTCCCAACATCAGCCAGTGCTGCAGGAGCATCCTCAGAGCAGCCATTAAAACCTTCTGGATTACATTAGACCTCCAGTGTCCTTTTCATGCTCAAAACCAGGATAAGGCAAAGGATTGCAGCAAAATTGAAGCTAAAACTTTTCTACCAATTAAACTACTTCAGAGGCCACTTCTGCAGATGTTTATGTCCCTGTCTTTGCACCATAACCCACACAGGGCAAGGATCAGGGGCTGGTTCCTTCTACAGCTGCACTTTTGTGCTGATTCCATTAGGAAAGCAAACAAACCATTTATAGGCAATCCAAATGCACACAGACACCCAGCAAAAGCATGCAGCTATAGAGGGCTTGATAAAATTAAACTCTCCAATGAATTTCAATTCTATCCCTTCAACAGCTTAATAAATGGCAAGCTGAAACTACTGGCAAAAACAAAAGTCACTTGACTGGTCACTGAGTGCTATGCCTGATGTAATTATACCCCTGGGGCAAATCAGGAGCATCTGAAGTCCTCTTTAAAGAAAAGGAAGAAATGAAACCCCAACCAATTAGTGGATGCCAACCCCAAGATTTTGGTAGAGAGCTTTGTGCTGGCAAATAGCCTGCAACCACCATCAGAGCAGGGAACAATGTGTCTAATGCTGCCAGGGAGAAATGGGGCTCTGAAGGCCACCACCTCAAACAGGCACCCAGGAAGAATCAGCATCCAGCATCACTCACCAGCCTCTTCCACATGACTGCCTGATATCAGCAATTCAGGACATGCATTTACAAAGAGATCTTCACATCTCCCTGAAGCAAACAGGTGTAAATTGTCATTAACTTCAACACTTTCATCTTCACACATGGAAGCAGGGGGAAAACCAACTTCCAGAGCCCAGAAGACAGCCAAGTTTAACATTAATCTAGATGTCACAGCTGAGCTCAGCTCTGACATCCCACTCCTTCTCCACCTGAGAGTGTCATGCTCCTGCCATGCTTCTGCACTCCCACTGCTGGAAATGGAAATTGGAAGCAGCTATTAAGCAAACTTAAGAGCTCCTGCATTAAGACTGTGGCCCCCTGAAAAGAGAGTCAGGAGAGCATGGATCTGCTTGAACAGATAAGCCAGGCTTTACTGCAGAATCAGAAGAGCAGCAAATCATTAAGTGGCCTCTGAAATTGATAGTTTAAATCAATTACAGGCCCAAAAGAGCATTTCATCACTCACTCCAGGCCACTTCTAATGCCAGTATCATACCAGAGCTGGGCTTCAGGGGATAGAGGATGAAGAACATCAAGAATAGTGTGGCAAGCAGGTTGAGAAAGGTTCTCCTCCCCCTCTACTCTGCCCCTGTGAGGCCACAGCTGGAGTCCTGTGTCCAGTTCTGGGCTCTCCTCTTCAAGGACAGAGAATGTCTGGAGAGGGAATAGAAAAGGGCTACAGAAATGATTAGGGGACTTGGAACATCTCTCATGGGGAAAGGCTGAGAGAGCTGGGGCTGGGTAGCCTGGAGAGGAGAAGACTGAGGAGGGAGCTAGCTGGGGCTGGGTAGCCTGGAGAGGAGAAGACTGAGGAGGGAGCTTATCAATACTTCATGGATGGGGGTCAGGAGGATGGGGCCAGGCTTTGCTCAGTGGTGCCCAGGACAAGAGAGAACAGGCACAAACTGGGACATAGGAAGTTCCATCTAAACATAAGGAGGAACATTTTTCCTTGAAGGGTGGTAGAGCACTGGCCCAGGCTGCCCACAGAGATGGAGGAGACATTCTAAACCCACCTGGACACCATCCTGTGCAACCTGCTCCAGGTGAAACTGCTCTGACAGGGGGGGTTGGACTAGATGACCTCCAGAGGTCCCTTCCAACCCCTAACAGTCTGTGATTGTAGCACCATTTTCTGATGTTCTTCCAGACTGGGCACATAGCAGGAATGGTGCTGTGAAACCATCCAGAAACCCTCAGAAACAGCTGTGAGCAAACCCAGACTGACACACAACAGGCAATCCAGGACCAGGAGGCAGGATTGTATCCTCTACCCATAAAAATGCCCAAGAATTCATTTTGGGGAAGCTTTTCAGTGTGGCAGATTCCATTCCTCAGGATAAGCCCTTCTCACAAATTCTCAGGCATTTCCCAGGTAGTTCCTGCCACACAAAACAGGAAAGTATACAAATTAAATAGATAAATAGATATTTTCAAGGTAGGGGGCTACTGAGTGGCTAACTCCAGACAACCTTTTAGCCAACTGAAGGCAATGGATGTACAGCTCTACCCCAGGCAGCAAGGGCCCTTTGCTGACAAGCAGCCAAGGCACAACAAGGCAGTTGTCAGCTGCAGAGCTGTCACTCACCACTTTCCTTCCCAGACTACAGCTGTTGAGGAGTAAATATCAGCATAATTAGAAAGAAGGGGAAAACACACAAACAAATCTACCCAAGCAGGCGACAACAGCAGCCCTGCGAGAATCCTGCCCTGGAGTCAGCTGCATTCTTGGCTTGCTCTTGATGCCCTAAGGCTGTGCTGGAGGATGACAACCTGGCAAAATAGGAGGTGATATTTATCCTGCTTTGCAGCTAGGGGAAAGAGAGAGAGAAATTCAAGCTAGAAATGCCACTAGTTGGCTGCAAGAAGATGCCTGCTGCCCAAAGATGGGCTGTTGCTCTTCAACCCTGGGAAGGAGCTGCAGAGGCAGTACCAAAACTGAATAAAAAAGCCCAAGCCCCAGCTCCAAGACTAACCTAAGCCCTCCCTTTACAGCCTACAGAAGCACTTGGAAAGCCTTGTTTGTAGCCCAAGGACAAAGCCCAGCTCCTGCCAGCAACTGTGTCTCCAGTCAGTCCTAACATGCTCCTGGTGCCAAGAAGGTTGCTCCCTCCAGGAAGGCAGCAGAGGCATCTCCAACCCCTCAGGGATTTTTCCCCCCACTAAGGACATGCATTATTGTGGAAGTAAAAAGGAAGAGAGGTGGGAGACAGCAAGAGACAAAGTTCCCACTCCAGGGAGAAGTGGAAGTTTCTCACTTTCTTCTGGTGGGCAGCTCTTGAAGAGCAACCATGAAGCCTGCCACCACCCCCTGGGCTGCTGCTGGGAGCAGAGAGGATGCAGCACTCCAGGCTGTATCAGGGACTCTCTGCCTGCTGTGCTGGGAAGGAAAGACAGGCAAGACAGCTGCAGGAATCTCAGAGCTGCCTTTCCACCTCCCAATCAGTATTTAAAGTTACAATGGGAGAAAATGGCTACTTGTTGGCACAAAATTACTTATGACAATAAATCTCAGCTGAGGCATAGAGGAGACACACAAGGAGAGCAATTTTTCCTACCTGGGTAGTGAATGAACTGTGTAATTCTACACTCCCCCCCATAGCTGTGTTGTTCCCCAGTTAATCAGTGCTGCCACAGTGCAGCTATTATGGCTCAAACACAGTAGTATTTGTATTTATTGCTGCACATGCAAAAGTTGCACTCTAACATACCGTGGGAGGGACACCATACACTGTCCTGTGATCCTATGGACACAGAGAGCTTTCCCCCACAGCTCTTACACTGCAGTAGGTCAGATGGCTACAGACTGCTTCAGAGGCTCTGCATTAAGTCTCAGGAGAAGTCAACCCTTGCTGCCATAGACTGCTTGGGCTGGAAGACAGTGAACATGACACCATAGCAAAGGGAAGTGATCATGTCTTAAAATGATCTAGCTGCCACTCAGTCACCAAGTCCACATACTAGAAGAGGATTCCAGCTATCATCTGTGATGCATCTGTCTGCTTGTGCTTACCACCACCCCCCCTGGCCCCTGGTAATAAAGCCAACTGCACAGTAACTCAGGTTTTCTTGCAACCTGATCTATAAAAAGCAGTTGGCTTCCCTTCCCTCTCCATACTCTGCTGTGAGTTTCCTGATACTCTTGGAAACCTAACAGGGTTTTTATTGAGCAAGTTGGCATTTGGTAGCTATAAACATGAATTCTACCCCTACCCCCCTAAATATTACTTACAAGGTCAACATCTTCCATCCCCCCTTCACTCCAAAGCAAACAACAAACTTTCTTTAGTTCCTTCTGAGTTTTTGGAAGCTACCAAGGACAAAATTAAGATGCCACCTAGTTGTATACTTGGCTTAAATACCTTTGGCTGACATGGAGGGAGAGGAGTTATAGTCAGGGGTACCTGAAGGCAGCTTATGTAGGTAATGGTAAAGCTACCACTTGCAACCAAAATGGGAGCAGACCAACATGGCTAATTCTTGTTCAGAGGCAGACTCTTATCCCTTTTCCTCCTCTCCTGAAATGTTGCTTGTAAACAAGACAATTGAGAGCATCCCTTTCCAAAAGCTCATCACCACCCATTGCCTCCATTCCAGCAATTCTCACTTGTCTGAGGTGCTGCATGGGATGTAGGCACATCCCAGCCCTACACCTCACTCCAGCAGGCCAGGAGACATTAAAAACCAACAGGAACAAGGACAGAAGAAAAGGAAAACCCTGCAGTAGGCAGGAGATAGAGAGGTAGGATTAACCTAAAGCCAACTCTGGTTTTGGGGAATAGTGAAGAAAGGGGAAAGTCTCAGAGCTGCTGTGGCTCAGCTCTGCACTCAGACCTTTCTGCCCTATGCAAATCTTTGTGCTCACTCTGAAGGGGAAGGAAATCTCCTTGGAATGGCATAGATTAGGTCAAGATGGCCAGCCTCAGCCTCCTGCATTTTGGCACACTTCTGTCCATTGCCTCTTTTTTCCCAGCACCTTCAAACCTCTTTGTATCAAGCTCCTCCCCATCCAGTTTCACCCCATCTCCTGTATTCAGGTCAAGACCAGGTAAAGAGCCAGGGATCCTCACCTGAAGTCCCTTAAAGCTGCATCTTGCTAAGAAATCTCATGATTCCCCACTGCACTATGGGGCCACATTCTTCACTAAATGACTGGTAGCAAAAGCACCAAGCACTGTTTCTCTGCTCCAACATCCAGAGGTTGGAACAGCTACTCCCTGGAGAGTACTTGGTCACTGTCTGGCCCACCCCACTCTTCTGGGCCAGGTACAGGTTGTTCTGCAGTGGGGGTTTGACCTCTCTCAAGTTCCTCTGTTGCCTTGTTTTAACAGGAAAAAAAAACCAGTACAGAATTTCTGATGCAATGTTGTTTTGGTGAAGAAACAGTTTATTATTTATTTATGGCATGTTTTTTTCCAGGGAAATATATATTCAGGCTGGAGTGTAACCTTAAAAGTAGGCTGAGAGTACATCAGGGAGTAAGAATGAGTTGAGCTAATGACTTGCTCAGATTCAGCCTCTGCTTTCTGCACACTTTATTGAGGGAATAAGCTGCTCCTACAGCATGGCTCAGTAACAAGAGCATTTAACCTGGACATGTCATCTCCTCCCTGCAGTCCACACACAAGTACTCTGGGATCTGTACATGGCTATAATAGGAGGCAATTCATCAATAACCTTCTCCTTCCCTGGTCCTCAAGGAGTATTTCCCCAACTCTCAGGTAAATGAGGCAAGACAGAGCATGTCTTGTTGCCAGAACCAGCCCCTCTCTATCAAGTGTTAGACACGTTTGCTGCAAAACAAATTAGAGCATGTTAAAACACTTCACTTAATTAAAAATAATCCTAACAGTATCACAAAGGTAAAAGTAATTCAATGATTTGGTTAAACACTGAAAACAGAACTGAAGCCTGTGAGCTCACCCCCTGCATACCAAGCAGTGCTTGATTGTTAAAGCATACTAATGGAGCAAAAAGGAAAGTTCTTTTAATTGGCTTTTTAATCACACACTTTAGCCTGTAAATAACTACCAGAAAGCATTTGGATACAGGTAAAGCTCAGAGTAGAAACAAGTTTTTCCCCCCCTCAGTGTTAAAACCTGCTAAGATGTAGCAGCAATATTTTAGGACTCCAATGAAAAACAACCCAGAAAACCTCAAATTCTTTCCCCCCTCCAGGGCCTGTCCTTTCTTTTCTCCAGCTTAACAAATAATGCCCTAAATAGATACCTGGCTCCTTCCATGAGCATGACAGAACAAATCCACTGCCCTTTACAAACCATGGTTGGGACCCAGAGCTCCTCTAAACTCTACCTTCCAACCTCCCCCAGGGCCACAGAGGGGGTGGCCACGTCCTCCCCCCAGGGAGCAGTCACAGCCTTCAGCTTCCTCCTCAAGCCTGACCACAGACTGCCAGTGATTTGTCTGGTTCTCCAACAGGCAGCTCATAAGAAATGGATCTGTCTGGCACACCAACTTTTGGCTATAAAAAGCTGGAGGAGAAAGGGGAAGAAAAAAAAAGAAGTCCAAAAGAAAGAATGGAAGAAAAAGATGGAAGGAAATTTGCAGCAAGCTTCCTTCACTGAAAATGGAGTGTGGCAGCATAAGCCACCACCATGACTTTTTAGACTTAATTGCCTTTTTCTTTCTGTCTCCTTCATGGCACCTTCCCAAGAGAAAGCAACTTAACTTCTGAACTTTTCCAGCACCAATGCTTTAGCTCAGACTTCCTTAGGAAAACACATCAAAAGTTATTTATAAGAATGAAAAAGCAAAAAAAAACCAAACAAACCACCCCAAAATTACTCATTTCTTGGCATTCAGAGAATAGGAAACCTCCAAGGAGATAAAAGCAGAACTTCAGTTTTGCACTAATGTATGCTTCTTTAGGAAGGTGAAGTCCATTGCTCTGGACAGCTTTTATTAATTTCATTTTTATTGTTACCACTGGATGCCAAAAGACATTTTTCCTGAGGAATTATGCACTTGGATCACAAAAGCCAACATCATTTCCAGTGAATAGAAGGCAAGCAGGATCTAGGCTGCAGTGCTGAGCTATCTATGTCCAGTTATTTTGAGAACATCAATTAAGACTGAAGCATCCAGCTGGCATAACAGATTGTTTGGTGCACTTTGTCCCCTGCTAATGAATCGATTAGCTCTGCTGGGGAACAAGAGAGTTTCCCGCCTGGCTCTCCACTTTTGGAGGACAGGCTGGATGATGTGATGACTAAGGAGCTCACACTGACATCAGGCCTTTCAAAATCCCTTCAATGAAACTAGAGGAGGCATGAAATTCCTTGGCCAAGTAGTGTTTGGGAGAGGGGAGATGGTTAAGGTTATTGATTAAGGATTGTCCTTTTTGGGTGTCAATGCTCTTCTGATTCAGCAAGGTGAAGAAAAAGAGCTGAGAGATTTCCCACCCACCTCCAGCCCTCCAAAACCCAGCAGAGACATCACAGCAAAGGCTGAACACAGCTTCCCAGACCCAGTGGTGGAACCTCAGACCAGACTAGCTGGCAACAGAGCCTTGGAGGCAGGGATGGGGGCAACCACGTTTCTCCTAGCCCTCCTCTGCTTCACTGAGGCTTGAGGGAACTTCTTAGGGTCTTCTGCTTGGAAAGTCCACCCCAAACAGAAGCCTATGAGAAGAACACCCCCCACTTGGGATGGAGTCAGGCAGCAGGGGATCATGCTGCAAGTGGAGAGTGATCACCACAGGGCTGCAGGATGGGGAAGGACTTTGCTCCTCATCTCAGCCACCACCCTGAGCTGTAAGAAAGAAAGCTTATTAGAAGCTGCAAACAAACTTCCAGGATTCTAAAAAGGCAGAAGACTTAGGGGATTTGCTTGATGCATCTACATGTGCAACACACCCTGGGAAGTGCTTTGATAGCAAACCCTGTGTGTAGCTTTTGTGGCAAGAACAAAGCAGAAGTTGAGCTCTGTTTAAGCTCCCTTGCCAGTGGATTTCCCACAGTCTTGCTGGCTTTAGCCACTGCTAGCTGTTTGTCTGCAGTTTTTCCAACTGCAAGCTTGTGCTGCTGAAGGAGCAGACAGAGCCCCTGGGAAGCCAGTGAAGGGCAAAATGTAGCTTTGCTTCCCTGACTCACTGTGTGCATGTACCTGCCTGCACCTACAGCAGTGCCTGGGCCCAAAGCAGAGCCTTTCAGACAAACCCAAGAAGCCAAAAATGCCTGTGTCAGGAACTGAGGGCTTAACTTACTTGAGACATGAACAACAGGAAAATTATTGCACATGAAAATGCTCTTTAAGCTCCTTTTTTATAACTCAGTCCAGCAAGGTAAAGGGCAATGATGATTTTATTCCTCTGTCTGAGCTGGCCTGTTTGCACAAGCTAACATGGAAAAACTCAGAACAAGCTTGAGGAATAACAAGTTGTCCTCAAAACCTGCACACTTGTCATGGTTTAACCCCAGGCAGAAACTAACCCCCACCCAGATGCTCACTCAGTCCTCCCCAGTGAGATGGGGGAAGGGAACTGGGAGGGTAAGAGAAAGAAAACTCCTGGGTTGAGATGAAGACAGTTGAACAGGGACAGCAAAAGCAGAGTTCATTCCCCACTTGCCATGGCAGCAGGTGTTCAGCCATCTCCAGCCCAGCAGAGCTCCATCATGTGCCATGCTGACTTGGGAAGACAAACACCATCCCTCCAAACATTCTGCCCTTCCTCAGCTTCCTATGCTGAGCATGACATCCTAGGGTCTGGAATATCCCTTTGGTCAGTTGGGCTCAGCTGTCCCAGTGTGCCCAGTGCACCTCCAGTCTACTCACTGGTGGGATGGGGTGAGGAGCAGAAAAGGCCTTGAGCCTGTGTGAGCAAGAACTGCTCAGTGAGAACTAACACAGCCCTGAGTTATCAGTGCTGTTTTCAGCCCAAAAACAAAACACAGCATGTACCAGCTCCTATGAAGAAAATTAACTCTATCCCAGCCAAAGCCTGCACACCATGTCCTCAAAATATTCCAAATACACTTTCTGGGAAGTACAATTGTCTTGGAAACTGCTTTTCCAAATTCCATTTATCTCCTTGTCAAAACTCCCTGCTAAGACAGGTGCTGGTGACCTGTGTAAGCAGCTTAGGGTTGGGACCATCCCTCCCCAAGGCAGGTCTCAAGTTCCTTATTTTACACTTGAGGGCAGCACAAGAAAAAAACCAAACCCCACAAGTGCAAGTGTCTGGAAAGAAGATCTCTTACAAGCCAATGAGATACTCATCAAAATAGAAAGCTGATTATTTTTTACTATCTGATATCAGAAACAAGGACTTCCAGTCCCTGGCATCACCATGAAGCTGCTTCAGCCAGGGCACTAAGAAGTTTCTATAGCAAAGGATATGGGAGAGAAGAAATATTTGGCTTATATGCTAACAAATAACACAATAAAAATGCAAATGCATTTTAAATCTCTCCTACAGGGTGTGAAATTGTGGCAGGGAGCCATTCTGACATCCCAACTGTCTTCCAGCTAGGTGTCTCACAAGGAAAATTTAGGACTTACAGTCATAGTGAGTCAGGTTCTTGAGCTTCCCACCTGGAACAGGCACCAAGTAAGGCCAAGGTACAAGGGAGAGGACTCAAGTCCTGTACACTGCCAGACCAACAACTCTGGGATGTGATAACAGAAGCTGCCAGAAGGATTGAGTCCTAACTTTGAAAATAAATGCCTGTCACAAGGAAAACAACTGCAAAACAAAATGCCTTCATCAACCAACCCTCCTGCCTGCTCAGGCCACACAACCATCCATCAGCTGCCTTTGTGCTGAGATTCACCCTGTGCTTCAGCTGCTTCAAGAAATGCCTGGCCATGAAGTAAAGCCTCATGACTGATCAAGCACAATGGCTCACATTCCCTCCCCAGGTATTCAGTGAGATAACACAGCTTATTTTATCTCAGTACCACCCTGACTTCTGCAGCTCTTGGGTTCTACTTTTCCCCCTGCTCACTACTTCCTCACAGCCTCCTGGAGCAAAGGCAAGCTTGGTAGCAGCAGCACTGCAGCTTGGAGGAGGCAGGCATGGTGAAAAGATCAGTCACTCTGCTACAAAGAGATGCAAATTATGGCTCTCCCTATGCTGAGGCAGGACAAGCCTCCTGTGACTGCAGTACAAAACCTCCTGGAAGAAGGAAATATGAAGATCAAGGTCAGGGAGAAGAAAGTTCTTACAGAAGGAAGAAGATTCTCTCCCAGCAGCTCTAAAGGCCCCCTGGAAAAAAGGCACATGTATCCTGTATCCATGTGCCCACTGGCTGGCTGAGGTCCCAGTGCTGGTCAGAAAGGCTAAGAAGCCAGCCCAGCACATGGCAAGTTCAGAAGCTGAGCACTTTATCTGCAAGGCTCTGCTAGGGATCTCTTCAAACAGGGATTCCATTGAAGTTCCTTCTTGTCCAGAGCACCACTGATCTTTCACCATCCAAAAGTGTGCAGCCACTGACCCATCCAAGCACCAGCCAACACTATGGAAGCAGCTGCACATCTTCCTTCAGCTGCACAGCTTCAAAAGCTGCAAGGCTGTTTCAAAGGCAAAAGGAATCTCCTTTCTCCTCCAGTTACCTCCTCATTTTAGTTCCTTCATCTCATCAACTAGTCTGGCACTGGTCTTCCAGGAGGAGTTCCTTATAGATTCTCTTCATTGCTGATTCTAATTATTGCTCAACATTTTGCTCCCATACTAAGAAGCCACATCATGCAGGCTTCCATGCAGGAAATTCCAGGCTTTGTCAAAACTTGGCCTGAGACAAGAAATAAAAGCTCTTCGTGTTCAAATGTCACAGAAGTCTTCCAAGCACTATCACTTCCACAGCCAGGAGTGCTTTTGTTTGAACCTCTAGCATCTGAGAGCCACATGTTCATTAGTCCTATCTCTAAGCCAATTAATCAATCTCCCTCTGGTATCCAAAGCCTCCATATCAGTTTTCTTCAGAGACATATTCACACCCAGAGTTTCCATGAAGGTCTTCTGGGCAGCAGGGAAGAGGGTGGGATGCAGCTTGAGACCAAAAGAGAACTTTCTTCTGCAAAAGCATGGGACCACATTCAGACAAATGATCTCCATAAACCTAGGGAGGTCTGGAACTGCTGAGGTCCTGCAGCTTTGGAGCAAACCACTGTCCTCTTTTAGCCTCCTGCATAACCCTGGGCCATCATTCATTGCCAGCATGGTTAAGAGAGGAGGTGATCTTTCCTCCAAATCTCTACCAAACATAAACAAACCTAAATAAATCAGATCAGGCTCATTTGAAGACAAATCTAAACTGAAAGCCTGAGTACTAAGCAGAGGGAGAAACACACACTGACCACTTTTCAAGAACACACACCTTTTCAGAGCAGTCTTCCTATTTCTTGGAGCTCAGCCTGGAGTTTTTGGATGTCTGGGCATGGCAGTGCTGAAAATGGAATGTCCAGCCCACACCTACCTCAGGCAGGTGTTCTGTGGCTTAACCACTCTTAATGAAATGCTGCTGGTCCTTTGACAGTGATTTCTATTCAGAGTTTGTGGTAACACCACTCCTAAAATAGCTGGCCAGCTAGGAGAGGTCTCTGAGCAGTGTTTTCTCTGATTCTGCCTGGCTACTGTGCAGCACTCATCCTGCACACCCAGGCTAGCAGTGACCCAGCAGAAACCAGCAGAGCCCAGCCAGCAGGCAGCTTTCTCCACCCCTTCTGTGCTCATATTCCACACAGCAATAATCAGAAAAAGATCCTTCACTGCAGCAACCTGCAGAAGCAACTCCAACAAGCCCACTACATCACATTCTTTCCATTTGGCCTCTGGCAAGCCTCTGCCTGTTTGAACAGATGCCATCAGCACTTGTCCACGTTGTGCTGTGCTGATTTTCTTCTACTTATTCAACCCTTCTGCTTAAAAGAACAATCCAGCTTCTACAACCTCAGTGTTCACCTAATGGCCATGATGGCTAAACTCTAAAGCAGAACAGTTTCCCATTCCAGATCCCCAAGAGTCTCCACTGAGATGTCTCCAACACAACTGAGATTGCACAGTTCTATTTCTGAAGGCAGTATCAGCTGGTAGAAGGGTGCTGAGGCAATGCTGAATGTCTGTACAGACCTGCTCTTCAGAAGCACAACCCAAACCATGGTAGAGAGTCATCTGAGAAGCCCCAGACAGGCTCAAAATAGGCTCAATCACTTCAAGTCAGATCTGAGCCTATTCTGCAGCTGAATATAGTTAGACACTCATCAAAGCTTCAAACCTCAGCTTTCCACCTTTCAACTGTCAAGCACATCTGACACTATTTGGGATTCCACTTAGGCTAGAATTCAGCATTGCTAATCTGTTTTACTGTCACTGATCCTGTGATAGGAGCTGCTCTTAAAACTCCAGCTTACAAAAATAAACCAGATGAAGCTCAAGGATATGTATTTTAGGCACCTAAACAGGAAAAAAAAAGAAAGGTAAACATGATGCATGTGTAACTAAAGAGGCTCAGGCTGGAACATAAATAAGTATAGCTTTATTCTGATTAAAAATAATAACCCAAGGTTTTAAACTGAATGCCACTGTTTTGATAATCTGTGTATACTTGACCTGCATGAAAAATGGTTCACACCATCCATCTTGCCTTTTTTTAAACTCTAAAATCCAACAATGAAAACAGCCACAGGCCTCAGCTGGTTGTACAAACTCCCTTGCTACAATGCTCATGGGTAGCCAGTATTGTTCATGTTATTATCTTTTAATAGGTCCTACAGTCTTGAGAAATATCATAAGCACTTGAAGTAAATATCTCTGTAAAACAGGTAAGGAATCCCTCTATATCAAAAGCTTAAGATGGTTCAGATAGCCATGGACAAAGAGTTATTCTGAGTGATACCCCAAGCAGAACCTTGCTGCTTCTAAAATACCTTTGTTGGGCTTAACACCTCTGAATCCCACAAGCCTGTCTTCAAAAGACTCCCTTGATTTTTCCTCTGCCAAACTCTGAAAAAGTTTGTTAGTAAATCTTGGAAGCAAATCTTGCAATTACACCACCACAGGAGGGGTTAGGCCAGATGAGAGACTTGGGGGAGCAGTCCCCCCCAGTCCCTGCTTCCAACTTGCATTCCCAGTTTCTCAAGTTCCTTAATCACATGCCCAGCTAATACATTTTACATGGAGTGACTCAGGCACTTGAAGTTAGGCATGGCCCTAGGGCAGCCTGATGAACCAGGGATATTGCCAACCATGCATGCTGACCCTGGAAAAAAACCACTCCAGCTAAGAGGAAGCAAGATTGCATAAAAGCAAATCTTCCTGTTAAGGTCACTGCTTCCAGAGAGACATCCTCTGGTATTTAGACTGGACTGGGCAGTACTGCACTTCCTACTGCAAGCCTTCAGTCAGTACTGGCTAGTCCATCAGCAGAAACTGGAGATCAAAGCTGAACAGCAACTACTTTGATCAGAAGTGAAATAGGATTCCTTTCAGCTTTGGCAGCCTTGCAGTACATGAGTGATCCCAAGAGCTGGTCTTCCCTTGCCTGTGTTAAAGTAACACTTGATGAGGAAGCAATACCCTTTCTCTTCCCAAGCTCCCAGAAAGCAGCAGGCTGCCTTCACAGGGGCATCTCTGTAAAAGAGGCACACACTTTCCCACTGAAACTATTTTACCCATGCTCCCAAGTTTCTTGATGTAGTTTCTCCCTCTCTTGTCAAATCTGAACACAGAGAGGAAAAATATGCAGCTCCATTACCTAGAAGACTGTGGATAATACAGGGCTGAAACAGGACAAAGAAACAATAAATAGCCAGTCTACTCCTAATTACTAAAAGTACAGAGGCCAAGTAGTAACTGCATAATTAGACCTAGTGTCCACAGAGGTAGAGCTATGGAGTTTGGAGCTTAGCTCCTCAGGTTTTGCTGTCATTACACTATGAAAAACAAATTCCAGTCTAGGGACTTACCAAAGACTTCCATGCACTTACATTTTTTTTCCTTGCTTTTCTCTCTTGTGAAAGATTAAGTCCTGTGTTTTCTTACTGAGAGGATGCAAGAAGGAAGTTATTAGCCTTCATATCAAGCTGGAAAACAAAGCCCTAAATCATACCATGTTCTAGTGTCAGCAAAAGGAAATGAACATAAAATGGAAAAACCCCAATTGCTTTATGGCTGAGAACACAGTAAAAATCATGGAAAAATACCACCAGTGTACAGGGGAGCCCAAGAGCCTCCATTCAATTTTGGGCAAGTTTTAGTCAAGTTGCTGAAAGCATTAAGTGCACAATTTGACCAAACATTGGGCTACATTTAAGTGCATCTTAAGGGGCTTGTGTAGTGCAGTACTTGGAGAAGCAAAGGCTTTATTCCTGGTCCTTTTCCTGATGCCCATTTTGTTGGGGAAGAGGTCTCCTTGCTCTTCTGGAGTGAGAAGCATTCCCAGCTGCTACCACCTCTGCAGAGGAGAGGAAAGAAAACTGCAAGCTCATATCTGCTTCTGAGTCTTCTTGAGACAAGCAAAGCAACCAACTTATTCCAAGATCTCCCATGCTCTACCCACAGGGGCTACTGGTGCCCTGAGGCAGAAGAGCAGCAAAGAGGCTTCTTCTGAGAGCTTTTCCTTCAAAGCAGGAGGGATCTAGCAATTGACAGGGGGAGGGAGAGCAGACAGGAAAGCAAGGGACTCCTGTGCCTTGAGGATGAAGAACCATGTTTGGATAAGCACTAGAACAAAATGAAGGGAACCTCATTAAAGAGGAGGAGCCTCCTGTGAACACAAGGGCTCCAAGCCACAACCACAAGGTGACTGCCAGAAGCAGAATGACAACCATTGATTACTGTTATGGCTATTACTTTTACTATTGTTATTACTATCTGGGTGAGACAGCCCCAGCCCCAGTGCAGCAACCTCAGAGGCGCTCTGGGGATAAGGATTGCTCTGCAAGTGCTGGGGTTGGACATGGGCACTGGCAGGAGCTCCACCCAGGGACACACCATGAGGACCAGGAGTCACCAGCACTGGTGGCAGCTCCAGTCCAGTGCCTCATATGCAGTCAGATACAATCAGAAAAACTTAAAAGATGGAGAGACACAATAGATTGATACATGTGACACATGTATTTAAAGGTACTGGCATGTAGCTCCTGATAACCTAAAAGTCATCTCCAAGCCTTTGACTCTGGGCTACCAGTGCTCTTTGCACCACTGTCCCCCGAGGCTCAAAGCTGAACAGCAACTACTTTGATCAGAAGTGAAATAGGATTCCTTTCAGCTTTGACAGCCTCAGAAAGAGCTTGCTGTACAAGTCAGGACAGTATTTCCATTCTCTGGGGAGAGAGGAAGGGATGATGCTGTCCCAGCCTGAGGGGCACAGAAGGTAATAATTCTGCTCTTCTGCCTCTTCCTTTACCTAAATAATTTATTCTGCAAGGCCTGCCCACTTTTAAGCCCTGTTCTTCAAATATATATAAGCACTGGGAGAGACCTGCCCCTTCACAGGGGAAGCATGAAGTGCCACTACAGGAGTAAACATTTCCTAAGAGGAAAAAAATAACATAACCCCCCACTCCCAGGCTCTGCTTTCAGAACCAAGTTTATGAAGAGACTGTATTTTCTCTAACACTTATCAAAAACTCAGCTGACACAAAAATCAAGCTTTTTTTTTTTTTCCTCAAGCTGATCCCCTCACTGCAAAGCCTGTAACAGATTTTGGCCAACAGCTCTGTAGATTAATCCACCTCTGTCCCTGCACAAACCAGCAGAGTAAGATGCTGCACTCGGCAGATACCACAATTGCACCTGCTATCAAAACCAGCACATCCAACTGGAAAGGTAAGGGGTTTGCACATTATAGTACCCTTCTTCTTGTGCCCTTTTACCTTACCAGTACTCTAGGAATGAGCACCTAGCCCAGAATGTTTTTAAACTGCAGGTCAAGATTGCAGCTCAGATGATTTTAAAGCAAAAGTACCCCACAAAAACAAGCACTCCTATTCATCCCCTTTGCAAAAGGGTAGGAAATTCATTTAAGGCCAACCAAAGCAGACTTCCCTCTAGGTATTAATGTCCAACTCTCTAAATTTATTGACAGCCATAGAAGTCCTCAATTTCTAGCTGAGCCAGTATCAGAAAGAAGCACTAGCACTTATCCTGGCACACAAAGCAATTGAGCAAGGCCCACGGTACACTGACCTTGCCATCTGGACATGTGGCAGGCCCAGTGCAGAGGTATTTCCAGCATTATCCTCTGTAATCATGTAAAAGTGTATTCTGATGAGAGGCCAAAAATCCCATGCTTCAGAGATCCAGCTGATAACAGCAATCAATCAGCCCTGGCTTTATGGATGCCAGGTCACACACACGTCACACTGATGCCCACTTTACTGCTTCACAAACGACAACAAATTACCAGCCTTTCTGCTGAAAGATGTTGATTTTCATTCCCCAGCCCTACTGAGAGAGAGAGAGAGAAAACCAGCAGTTAAGAAGATGATCCTGCCTCTCTAATGAAAAACTAAGAGGACTTTATTGGGGGCTGCTAGATGTGCAGGATTAGACCTGAATTATTTGCAAAGGGCTTTGCAATGAATTGGTTACTGAGCTAAGAATAGAAGCTGGGAATCCTGGTTCTGTACTGGCTCCACAAGTGCTGCCTGCTCAGCCTCTATAGCTGCTGCCTTCTTCTATACTGGGCACTCAGGCACACAACTGGACTTTGATGGAGCAAGAGGACACATTGCCCTTGTGAGGCTTCACACAGGCAACACTGCAAGAGCTCTGTGCTGGAAACTATGCAACAGCTGTAGCCCCAGCTCCTGCTTCAGTATTACATCCCAGTGTTAGCAGTCTCCATCTTTATGCCAGGAATTCTGCAGGAATTTGCTTTCTGCAGACTAAAGAGAAAGAAGAATTATAAAGAGAGGAGATGATTTTGTGTGTGAGAGAGAAGGAGAGAGAAAGACAGAAGATGAAAGGGTTTGTAATTATATACTTCAACCTTCTGCAAAATATGGCCTGAAAAAAACCCTGGTTTAGTAATTCCTGTATCAAGCCTAGAACTTCTGCCTAAGTCTTCTGTATGGCACTCAAGCTGCCCACTACTGTGCTAGCTGTATGGCAACAGCTTCCAGCCTGCATTCAGGCCTCCTGCATGCAGAGTCTCTGCCCCAAGAAGCTTGCTTAGCTGCATCAGCCAAGTCCCACTGCTTCAGCACCAAAGGCTTGAGCCAACTGAGCACAAGCAGCCTTTCTCTGAAACAGCGCATTTTGGGAAGAACCAAATACCTTCAAGGCCTGAGATGTGAAAGATAAAGGACTCAAAAGGTGATCCCCCCACAATGAAAACAGACACAAAGCCTCTCCCACACAGCCTGATGTACCAAGACTTCCCAGGGCTTGAGGGAGCAAGCAGAACAGTTCTGAGATGTTGAAACAAGTAAGGTCGCTCATTCCTTGTCTTGGAGCACAGATTGATGGATTGTCAGTGCAGAACTTGCAGATGATTTCCAAAGGCAGCAAACAGAAGAGAAACTGTCAGCAAAGGGACCAAGATCTCTTTCAGAAAACAAACACAAATCCCTGAATCCCCAGACTCTTCTTAATAAGACACAAGCACAAACCAAGAGAACCAACCCTGACACAAGCCCTCCCAGAAGAAGCTGTGCATCTTTGCTAAGCAGCAGAAACTGTTGCCATGAAGGATGTCATTATTTAAGGACCACCAATCCAGATGAAGAAAAATAAGTTAATTATGGAGAAAATATCCAGGAGACATTAGGAGGCTTTGAAAAAGGTAGCAATGAATCAGCCAAGCAGAACATCAGGTCATTTCCCTGAAGCCAGTCTCTAACAATGATAGAGTCCCAACTCTAGCCATAGCCATCACATTCCCCAGGTTTGGTGACATGTAACTATATGATAGTGCTTTGATTTTCTACATGACATCATGTTCCCAGCCTGTTCTCTGCAGAATGGGAAGGCTGCTCCAAACATCTCAGGAGGAGGTTCCATGTGGCCACACAAATGCAAAAACACTAAAAATGGTTTTGCAGAGCTTGTTGCTTCCAACTTGCAGGTATGCAAGTCTGTATGGAAGTCTACTACTAGTTTAACAGCAATGTTACAGGTAGTGAAGGTACACAGGCCAAGGTGAAGCAGTTTTGATGGATTTCCTGGGAAGCTCCAGTGCTGGGTCACTCTCTCTGCAGGGAAGGGAGTTACCTTCATGGGAATCAGCTCTCACAATGTCAAAGGAATTACTCTGTGCTCAGATGAATAAATGGAGGGGGCATATTTTGGATTGATTCACAGGCAACCTTTCTCCACAACAGAGATCCAACAGCATACCAAGGTTTCTAAGCCAGTAACTGCTGTCTGTCCAAAGAAAAGCTGAAGCATGATGTACTGGATTTCCACAAAATAAGCTCCAGTTTCATTTGAGGCTGCAAGAAGCAAAGTTACAACTGCTGTGGAGTTTTAGGTGCTGCATAAGGCTTCATTCTAGAGCTGTGTGAGCAGTGGGCAGCATGTCCCACTTAAAGGACCACAAAGAACTCAACCTAAGGATGCTGGAAAAAAGAAAGTAAGTCTCAAGCCTATCACCAGACAGGGACAAAGTCTGTTCCTGCCAGTTACATTGATGTCAGTGCTTTTGACCAAATAAAGATCTCTCCTGTTATAGAGGCTTAGTTTGTTCACTGCCTACCAAAAACCACACAACACTGAGCCATGTTCCTGTTAACTTCTTCCTCAGATGAGAGTATTGCCCTGATTGAAATGAGCCTGTATCCCTGCCACCTGTAACACAACCACACAAGGTACCTTAAAAAAGGACAAAATGAGGCTCCAAAATCATATATTCTCTTCCCCAGCAGTCTGAGAGATGTTCTGAAGCATCATGGGCTAATTCTCAGTGTGAGGCATCCCATCTTGCTCCTCAGTAGCACTGGCAGCTGTAAACATCTATGAAGAAGACAACTGAAGGTGCAAACCCATGCCTTAAATGACAACCAAAAATTCCTATCTGGCCACAGTGCCAGGTAAAGGTAGTCCTGTGCCAGTTACACTCCTAACCAGCATTTTCATGGCCACAGAGCAAAATAATTCCTTCTTGAACCTCTTCATCAAGACCCTAGTGCATAGCCTTTCCTGAAATGATGACACAGAGCCACTATGGAATTTTGTTCTTCAACAAGCTAGCACTGAACAGAATCACAGCCACAAAGGCAGCACTAATAAGGGAAGGGGTAAAAGAGCAAGGCTTAGGCAACCATCACACTGAATATCAGTGACTTCATACTCAGCACAACACATAATGGCCTCAAACCATGGTGGAACTGCTGAGCAACATGATGGGAGCACTGTAACCATCAGTCATCCAGGAGAACAAAGAGATGGGGGAGCCTTGGCAAAATAAAACTTTAAAGTAGGAGAAATGATACAGATGAGTCAGGAATAGGATGCTGGGGAAAGGACTGTCAGCAATCCTGTTGCCTTCTGAGTTTCCCTGAGCTGGGAAATCAAGAACAAAATGCCATGCTGCTTTCAGTCTGCTCTTCTAGATCCAGAGGGGAGCTTCTGTCATTTGCACAACTCACTCAGAGATAACCAGGAGCTGTCTTTAACATAACATGAATTAATCCAAAGATCCTAATGCCTAGTCCACCCAGCAAAAATGGTTAGTTGCCCAGAAACCTCCAGCATCCTGATGTCTGACTTGCACAATCAGGATTTTGCAGAAACATTCCCTCTCACATGAATTTTTCAGCTTGAGCTCTTAACTCTCTGACATCAATGAAGAGAAACATGTTGAGAGTTGGACTTGGTGTTCTTAGAGGTCACTTCCAACCTTAATGATAAGTTCTGTGACTACCAGGTGTAGAGCTGGGTTACCAGGGCTTCCCAAGCAGAATTCTAACCAAATCATTAGCTTGAATATTGACATTTCCACTCTTGTATCTGGAGGCATGGCAAAGAAAGAAATGCTTCTTGAAACAAAAACCTCTGGTCAAGCCTAACTACCAAGGCAGCTACACTGCAAAATAAACAGGAAAGTAAATCATTACACAGTGCACTTTGGCACTATTACATACTAGGTTTTAGGCTTTCCAGTTCAATTCTACCTGGCAATGCTTTTCAACTGAGTACACTGCAAACTACAGTGAACTGGTACAGCCTTGGAGTTTGGGCTGAATGCCACTTGTTGGCCCAAGAGCAACAGGAGCCAATAAACCAGGGCTCCTTTGCAGCAGGGAACTACCTGAACATTTGTTTTCAGAGGAAGACTGCAAACTCCTGAAGAAGTGCAAAGCATTCCCATGGAAAAGAGAAAGCCACACCTATGAGCTTCAGGCATTTCCTTATTATGAAGCTTGATCCTGGGGACAAGACATACTTACTCAGCATTTTCCTCCCTCCTTGCTACCAGAAATAGGTGATGTACTTGAAGCATATGCAAAGCTAAGTCTCTGTAGAGACCATCATTTTGCAACCACCTGATTATTTTCTGTTTATCAGCAAAGCCTAGACCTAAATTTCCCACCAGTATACACAAAGACCTCGATCATTTCAGCTAGCACTGACAAGAAGGGGTGTGCCCAAATGTTTTCTCATGTGGTTCAGAGATATCACAGTCAGGCTGCACCTTCTCAACATGTAACAAAAGATGACACTTCATCAGACAACATAGATGTGCCAGGCAATAAATCTTGCAGCAGAAGGCTCCTTCCTATTTTCATTCTAGTCATCCCCGATCGAGAGATACAATTGTCTTCCTCCAGACAGGCACAGGAGAGGTCAAACCAAACCAAACACCTCCACGGACAAAAAGAAGTTCCACAGAAATACTTAGGGTTTCATTTAAACCCTGGTGTTGTACCCATTCTGGTCTAAAAGCCAAACAGCCCACCCCACTGGTTGCACCATGCCTGAGATCGGTAGCTATGATCCTGCAGCTGCCTGCACTATCCAGAACAGCAAGGAGGCTGGTTTCAGTTGGGCACATCCATCTGTTTCCCCCTCTCCTTTTAATAGACCCATCATTTCAGCCTCAAGTATGGAACAGGTTGGAGATCTTCCCCCCACTGGGACTTGCATATCTGTGCCCTTCTGACCATGAAAAAGGTGTCCCCATAGCTTTGGTACTTTGCACTATTAAGATCTTCCACTGCAATGTTAGCAAACAAAGCTGCTCTGCAGTATTCCACAAGAATGGTTTTCATTTGGCATCTGACCACTGCTGCTGCCAGGGCATGAAGAAGGAAGGGGCTCTCATGTATGTAGCAGCACAGAAGAGCATGGACTACCAAAAAAAATCCAGCTAAAACCAGAGTAAACACTTGGTCACTTAGCCCATGCCAAGTTCTGTGTTTTACTGGTTACAGCACCAGACTGAGCCAAGCTACCTAGTTTAAAGCTACAGATAAGTTACTGCTGTGTGGATTAGTCTTGAGGTCAGAAGCTTTAGCCTTCCATCCACAGCCACAAAATTGGGCACTTCCAAAGAGCAAAATAAGATCCCAATGCTTGGTCCTCAAGCTTTCCAGCTAGTAAGGAAAAATTAAGCAGTGGCAGCATCAAGAGCCAGAGCAGTAACACATTACCTCTTAAAGAACAGATTCAGATATATTATCTAGGAAAATCTATTTGTGTATCACTGGCCACTTGCCCTCCAGAAGAAATGCTCCAGTGCTAGCAGCTCAGAGCTCACAAATAAAACAAGCCTTTGACAAGAAGCCAGCATGCATTCAGCAAGGATATACAGCCTACCAGGGGCAGGACTCAAACCAGCTCACTTCTCCTTGTTCTTCCATAGCTCCCTGCATGCCTGTGGGTAAATCACTCCATCTTCCCTGCCTAAACTCCACATTTGTATAAAAGGGATAATCACTCTTTCCAGCTACAGAGGGCCATTGTCAGGCCACATTTACTAGTGATTGACAGGAGCCTAGGTACTACAGACAAGCACCACAAAAATACTGCTCCTCTGCCTCCTGTGCTTTATGAAAAGCAAACATTCCTTGAAAAGCAAGGTTCAGATTCAGTGCCTTAGCACTTAGCACAAAAAATAACAAAAACTCTACTCATGGAAAAAAAACCCCAACACCATTTGACAATGTCCCTTTCAACCTGACATTTCAAAAACTAGATGCCCAATTCTGGATGATAAAGAGAAAGCAAAACAAGAGAACAAAGATGGTGGGCAACATGGTTCCTGCTAGCTTAAAAAACCCACCAAAAAATAAAATTATAGTGCACTCCATTTGCCAGTTTAGTAGGTGATGTGGCAGGTCCTCAGTTCAGCCTGGGCCAATTTGAGAGCAGTATGATTAGCAGTGTATGATGACAGTGATCACTAGCTGATTCCTGGAGAGCTGGTAAGTTATTAAGCTAAACAATGCACCACTATTATGAGCAAGTCAGTGCACTAACGGTAATTTCCTTGAAAGCTGAGCAGTGCATGATTATACTTGTCCACTCAGACTCCCTGCTGGCAGCTCCCTATTCTGCTATTGTTCTGAGCTCCAGAGTCTTCCCACTGCCCACCACAGGGAAATGGATTCTTCTTATTCAGCCTTGCTTGTGGCAGCTGTCATCTGAAGGGTACTGGGAAGAGAGACATTCTCTGTCCTGCAGCACAGTTATTAGAGCCCCTCAAAGCATGTGCTTTTGTTTGTCAGCTCAAGCTACCTCTCATTTCTAGCTAAGGCAATTTCCATTTGAAGAGTGTTCTGACTTTGGAATGACACACAAATACCTACATATATATTAGACTTTCATATACTTATGTGTGTTGATGTATATTAAAAAGCCCCACGTACATACAAGTACATTCCTGGTTGTTTTCTTGATGACTCTTATTACTAGAAGCTCAAATGGACATCTTTCAACTCCCATTTCCCTCTCAAGGTACAACAGAGCACACCTCCACTAATGAACCTACAAAAACTATCAACTGAAAAGGCAAAGCAAAAAGAAGGGAGCAGCTGGAGGACAAGAATTTCAAGTGGCTAATAGAACCCTGGACTGAAAACACAGCATTCACCTGTCCTACCAAAAAGAGGCAGCTCTAGTGGCAGAGATGATGCAGGACCAGAAACACAGAGTGAGGTGCTACTGCAGCCCTGCTCTGGGAGATGGACAAGCCAGTGGCCTTCTTATGTGCCTCAGTTTCTCTCTCTACAAGCCCAGTCAGCAGCACCTCTGCCCCACGTCTCAGAGGTGCAGTCAGGATGCAGAGTAAGGGCTGATCCCCTGGGCAAAGTGGGGGGTTGGGCTGGTGCCTGCAGCACAAGGGCAATGCAAGGGTTTGATGCTGCATTGCTGGAGAAATGGACTAAAGTGAGACCCTAACCCACATGGTTACATGGAGAGAGAACAGAGACCCCCACTTTGCTTGCCTTAACTCATTCTCAGACACACATGTCCACTCTTGCCTTCATGAACAGTCACAGTAAGCCTCTCCTCCCCTCCCTCCCCTTGGTGTGGGGTTTTACCACGCTCTTGTCCTGAATGTCATCAGCTAGCCTGTCCAGAAGGCAAAATGTTCAAAACCCCTAAGAGTCCTCCCCTCCAACAGCAGCAGAGATTTCAGAGTGTAAGCCCCACTGGCTTCCAGTGAGCCCTGGGGTGCCAAGAGCTTAAGTCACTTTTGGTTTTGTTTTCAATGGGACTTAGGTGATTCTGAAAATATTCTCATGTACCTCCCATTAGATTTGCTACAAAGTCAACATTAAGTGGGAAGAAAACCTGACACTGAGAACACCTGACAAGTGCTTAAAAGGTAGGTCCCAATTAATTTTCAACTTTGTTTTAGGGAAGACTCATTTAAGGAGCACCATGAAATTCTTCCATTGTCTTTTTCCTCTGTGCTGATCCTGCAAGGAATATATAATCAGTAATATGTTTAAACAAGCCCAGGAAACAGTACCACTCTATTTTGAATCCTGGAACTGTTCTATTCCTGTCACTGAGTTTTTTCAAACTCAAGTAAAAGGGAAAACCCATGACTGTTGGCATTAGAAACACAACACAAGCAAATGCAATACTTCAAACATGGTACTAGTAATACACAGAGGATGAGCCTGTCCTGTAGTTTTGAAGGGAGGTTAACACTTGCTATCCACACACCTCCTGACTTCACAAGTAACTTATTTCTATCCCTACAACAAGATCTAATCATCTGAGCATTCTCCTGGGCAGTAAACCTTAAGAATCTACTCCAACTCCCAACTTCACCATCCCACAGTTGCCCTACTACAGCTATCTGTAAGCCTGTGCCATAAACATAACCAAAATGATTTGGCTTCAAAGATGGGAGGGTCAGGCTGTTGGTTTGGGGTTTACTTTGAGTTTTTGTTTGGTGTTGGGGTTTTTTTGTTGCTTGGCTGGTTGGGTTTTTGGTTTTGTTCTGTTTTTCCCCCCTGAACTTGGATCGCACTCATCAACTTCCACAACACTGGAAGTGGCAACTGTTGACTCAGGCCAGGAATTTAATCAAGTGCTTTGCTCTGATCCACCAACTGCCCCTTCAGTTATCCAGCTAAAGGAGGCTGCACCCAAAGACAGAGCCATTAACTGTTCCAAGTACTGTGGCCATCTACAAACCCCTAAGAAAAATGCAGAGTTATGTTCCAGTCAGCAGGAACTAAAAAAGGAGATAAACAGTAATAACATGCCATGGAAGACCATCAAACATGGATTAACAGCCAATGATGTACCAGTTTAAAGCCTCACTAATATACTATAAACATCTAAGAAAAGGAATAGAAAGCATATGCTCCTGCACATCTCAAAAGGACACCATCTTACACTAAGCATTTTACACACACAAGCACCTACTATTTATCATTTCTGACTTTTTTCCTGTTTTTTTCCCCCCCACCAATAATTAGGTTATTATCACCTTTACAATGAGATACCCATTCAAAACACACTGCTTCACAAGATCATTAAAAGCTAATAGATAACCATATTGTTTTGGGACTATTTCATATTTAAATCATTGCCTAAGATTTACAATTCAAGCACCATCTGAATGAACAAAGCCATTCAAAGGGGTACAGGACACACAAAGTCCTTTTACATTAGTCATTCCAGGCTGATTTCACACTCCTGTGCCAATGAAAAGTATTTCTGGCCTGTCAGAGCCTAAGAGCTACCAGGGGATAGCTCAGTGATTCAGCACAAACCTTCCCCTTGGAGACTTTTATCCTTCCCCAGACACAAGGCTTTCCCCTACACAGCCACACCCAGCACTTGTCCTGGGGTCAAGCCTCAGCAGCCCCCACCTTCCAGCACTGCCATGGCTGATGTGACAAAGCACAAAGCCACCAAAATATGATTGTACAGAAAGGAATTAGGAGAAGCACACAGAAATGCAGAATCTGGGAGTAACTTGATGCCAATATGAAGACGACAGAGAAAACACTCCCGTGTTGTGCGGCTTCATCGCACGACCACGCTTAGAGCAGGAGTTCAGAGACTGCACAAACACCACAGCACAACTTCTACTGCAGGGCATCCACCACACAATACTGTCCATTAAAGTCAAACCAAGTCACATTTGGACTTGATGTCATTCCAATTCTTCCCCTTTCTTACAACAAGGACATAAATAACTCCCCCGTGGAGAGGGCTTGGGTAGAAGTAGCTTCATTAGCCTTGTACATCCATCTAACACTGTCAGCCATTGCAATCCAGCTGTTGGCACTGGTATGTGCCCTTTCCCAAAGCAAGCTTTACTCTTACTCAGCAATGGAATTTTTTGGCTTCTAGTTTGCTTAACTCCAGCTAGTTTTTCTCAGTTTACAGCCAATAAACAGCTTCACATGATATGCTGACAAGAATCACAAAGGACCAATATATTACTTCAGTGGACAGTTTCTTCTCCACATCAACAGTTCCCTCCAAAACTGAGGGGTGGTACAATCTCACTCTCGAGTTCAAAACACACCTTGACCTGTTCAAATGAGACATTAAATCACACATCATAATGCTATGTGGAAAGGACCATCAAGCAGAGCAAAGTGTTACAGTGCCAGCATGTTAACACAGAGGAGAGCAAAGCTTCATGCACAGTTTTAAGTGCCATATCCAGCTGGACAAAATCCTAAGCAATCTGCTCTGGTTGACTGTGCCTTGACCTGGGGGGTTGGGGCTAGATGATCTTCAGAGATCCTCCTCAACCTCAACCATTCTGTGAAGATTTGCTGTTCTATAATGTTGCTATCATCAGGCTTAGAGTGAAAACACCACAAAGGTTAAGGCTCACTATGGCATTAACTGTCAAAGTCCTGCCTGAGGGTCCCATGTAGCTAGGAGAGATCAACAGCCACCCACCAAGCCAACCTTGTGCTTTCTCATCTTCTGTTCCTCTTCCTTTCCCTCAGCCCCCTCCATTACTCCCCTCCAGAAAACCATAAAGTCTGCTTTGGTCAGCCTGACCTTGCTAACCTTGTCTGTGTTTAGCCAAAATTATCTGGTCTAGCAAAGTGGTTCCTGGCACTCATCAAAATACTGTTACACTTGTGTGCCTGAAACATCAAAAAGAAAGCAACCATTCAAAATAATTCTGTGTCAAAATTCTTTAGGAATCCAGTTGCTTTGATGGTTGGACTTGATGATCTTAGGGGTCTCTTCTCACCTTAATGATTCCATGGCTCTGGATGCTTTCACACCTTGCTAGCTCAGCAGACCCAAACAAGCTACCCAAATGAAAACTCTGCTTGGCTTATGAAAATGCCAAATGGGTAATAACATGCAACTCCAAACACATCATCTCAGTATATCATAAACTGTCACAGTGGTGACAGGTTAATTCTAACATTTCCCTTTTGCAACCAACTAGGTTGAATGTGAAAACAATTAAAAGCATGATTTTATTTTAACATCAGCTTATCTGAGATACCTAAAATCACTTTGGGAGTGAAGGCAGCTTAGGTGTAAATGAGGGAATTTCAACTTATCAAAAGAACTATGTTTGCTGCTGCAAGTCCAAAGCAAATTAAACAAGTCAGCTGAGGAGAAATCAGTGACAAAGCAACTGGAACCAGTTCATTTATGGAGTAAAGACAGATTTTGACAGACACAGCATCTTCTGCAAGAAGGGAGAATATCTTCTTCATTTTGAATTACTCACTTGAGTTCAGAATGATCACTTGTTCATTCCTGGTTGAGAAAAAGTAGGAACTGAAAAAGCAAGTCAACTTGCTTGTGTTTGCTGCCTGGTTGTTTTTTCTCTTCTCTCCAGTCTGCAAACAAGAAGTAGCTGTGGGAGGCTGAGACCTACTAGCTCCAAAGCCTTGACAAGCATGGTCTCAAGTCACCACCAGTTCTGTTTTTTTAGTACAGGTCACATTACACTGCACGGTTACAAACACAAAACAGGCTGAGATATGCTTCCTAGCACTCAGCACATTTCACACTGCTTATTCATTTCAAACCAGCAAATACAAATGTTTGTTCTCCATGTTACAATCAAACTCCAATTTCCACCCAAAAGCAGCTTGAAAAAGATCACAACTGAGAGATTAATCATGTAATAAGTCATCCATCATTTTCAAAAAAGCATAAAAACAAAGACTAAGTCAATCTATGGAAATGCATGCAGTTGCTTAGATGCATACAGACTGTATTACTCTTGTTATTAAGAACAAGCTTTTTTTTCTGTTTGCCAAGACTACATTTATTTGCAAGTGAGTGCCTCAGAGGTTATCAAAAGGGAAGAGTCAATCTTTCTTTAGGAAAAGACATAAAAGCTACAAATGTTAAACAAGATTAACATGGGCCATTTCAAACAAGGTCTCTGACTTGTCAGCATCAACCAACTCACCCTGTGTAAAGCAGGATACATGTGTGGCACAATAAAGGATTGAACCCTGATCCTTTAACCACAGAACTGGAGTAAGCATTCAGGTATCACTAAATCCAATGCATATTGCTACCCAGATTCTCTGACAAAACAGTTCTAAACAGCCTGAACAGAAAAAGACAGGGAAAGTCACACCTACAATTCACTCTTCTACAGCCATGTCAAAACTTGGACATTTTTCCCCTCCCAGCTTTAGAAATTCCTCCAGTATTGATTTTTTTTTATTATTATTCATCTATTTGAATACTTTACATAAAATAAAGGTTGCATTTTACTCTAAAGTTAAGTGGTGTGGCTGGCAACACCTTCTGGCATCTCTAGCATCCTCTATTAACAACACGAAAACTCTGCAGGCAAAGAGAATGAACTCTTCCTTTACAGTTACATCTTGATCAAACACATCCACACTTGCTAAAGGGCTGGATTCCTACTTTATAAACAACTTGTATTGAAAGAATTTGGGTCAAGGGCAGCCTGTCACCAATAACAGCCTACATCTCCCTACAACTACTGGCCAAGAAGTAGTACAAGTATCTTCCAAACATCTATTCCACCCCAGTAACAAAACTCAACTGGACTGCAAAGGTCTGGAAGGTCACTTTGCCTACTGAGACATCCTCAGAAAAGCATACCCCAGCAATGCCCAAAAGATGAACAACTGGTTTGCTGCCACCACAAACCCACCACTTCTCTTTTCCACAGGCCAACTTTATGCTGAACAGAAGCTCTGCCCTCTCAGCACTACTGCTGGGAGCCTTCTCACTGCAGGCCAGAAGTTGGCTTTTCATTTTCATCTCTAGCAAAGCACATCTGACAGACTCAAGTAAGGAAGTCTGTTCTGCTTGGGGAGGAAGTTTAGGCACTTCACTGCTTTTTTCTTTGGGATGTGAAAATACAACTTTACCAACCAGTCCAAAATGTTTATTACACATCAGACCCCCAAAAGGAAGATCAGATTCTCTGTTGCCATGGCCAGCACAGCAGAACCTCACAGGGGACTGTGCAGTCACAAAACAGGCTTAACCAATCTGTATTTCTTTTGTGCCACAATAAAACACTAAGTTGTTTTCTCTCAACAGACATATCTTAGAGTTAGCTACCCAAAACCAAGCTGAGCCCAGGGGGAGGAGAGATCTCTTTACTTTCAAATAGTAACTGCAACTTACAGGCTCTGCTCTGTTGCTTCTGAACTGCAATGAATGGAGTTATTTCCTCACATTCCTGTTGTGTAATTCTTCCTTTACCAGCCTTCAGCTATCAGCAGATCAGAGCTGGAGTTTACTCTGGAGTTGGGAGTAAACAAAAGAACAAATCTGCACTGTTTCCTCTGAAAAAAAGAGATTGTAGCCCTTGCCCAACTATATTAAAACACTGAAAGATGCAGGATGATTAAGAAGTTGTGTATTAGAAAAATGAGGTAGCATGCTCAAGAGATTCAAAAAGAATTGAGTGGAAAGATTTCCATATTTATAGAGGACAAACAAGGCATTGTCAAACAGTTCCAGCCATCGAATGGAGCCTAATTTGAGTTGCAACTCAGTGGAAGGAGCAGCCTGTGGATTCAAACTATTGTGTTAATGAACAACTCAGCTGTTTCTTCTCGATGGCCAATGCACAATGGTGATCCTTTTCCTGAACAGACCTGGAATACATTTGCTCTGCTGCTGAAACTAAGAGCACCCAGCTTGCAGGAGGAGCCACCTAGCAACTAATAAGAGCCACATTTTTCATTTAAATATTGACTTCTGATCCAAAGTAACAAACAAACATTGAGCTGAAGGAATCTTTAATGAGTTACATGGCAAAAGATAAATATTTTCTCCTCTTTTCTGTTCCTCAGCTCACAAGCAGTAGGCACCACTGTTGTGTCCTATACATCACTGATGTTGGACCTTATCCCCAGATGATGCTTTACATCTATGGAGCAGCTCTGCCCATGGATGAAAACAGTTGAGCATAGGAAACAGAGAAAAACGACCAGCCTACTACAAACTACAGCCAGGTATTTATTGATTTAAAAGGCAAATGTCCAAGTTCAGGCAAGAGGAAGAAAAAAATAATCTTAAAAGAAAAATAAAAATGAACAGCCCTGTTAAAACATCCAGTGTCTAACCCAACATTTCTCCAGTACACAGTACTTGTCAGCATTACACTGTGGGTTTGATCCAGCATTTCTCTTCCACCTTTTGAATCTCATTTAGTTTCTAAGCACTGCTGTCAGCTTCTGACTTGGCATCAGCTTAGCCTGATGGGACCACATGGTAGGTTGAGGACTTGCATGACAGGTCTGCCAGGCAAAGACAGCCATAAAATAAGGCAGCGCCCCACTGGTCAGCCTGTGTGCCAGCAGCAGAAAAGAAAGGGAAATAATAACAACATTTGTAGATAAACAGTAAGAGACTATCAGGAAGGAAACCTGCTCTTACCAAGGTTTAATGTATTAAAACATTACAGAATGTTCTCACAGCCCAGCAGCAACTCAGACATCCAGCAGCCCTAAACACATATTCATGACATTCACCATTAAAGAGCTTATGTCTTTCGTCAGGTGAAACAAGTAACTTCTATTCTCTCTCCTTCTCATTTATCTGATTCTCACTAGGTCTTCCTCATCCTGGATATTCACCAGCAAGTTCAGCACCCTACATGGACATGGTGATGCAAACAAGAAGGCAAAGTGCTTTGGGGAAAGGCAGGCAGGCAGCTTTAGCCATGAGGCTTCCCATCACTCCAGCCTCCTGCGGTGTCCGGACATCAGCACTCGGTCCTTCTGTAACAGATGGTCACCATGTCAGACTAGAAAGGAAGTCCCCAAGCCTCAGATAGCTCACACACATACATCCCTCAGAGAAAAAAAAAATCAAGACATTGGGGAGTCTTTGCCATACCAAAAGAAAAAACCCAAGCTACATGGTTTAGATGAGTAAACACTGCCTTAGAGCCTGCAAAAGCCTTTATTCAGTGTCCTCCCAGGACATACAGGAGGGCAAAAGCCAAGGGGAAACAGGAAATAAAGAGAAAGGTTTTAACACCAAGAGTAACTTGCCTTTGCCAGGTGATCACTCAGTGTTGCAGACCAAGCTGTATTTCACATGCAGATTGGGCATAAATGACATCTGTTTGTCTGAGTTGCTACCAAAGGAAACAGACCTGAATGTCCTCAAATGATACATAGAAGATACATTTTAAGCACTTGTTTGTCCTATTATGCTCTGAAACCCAAACCAGACCTTTTATTACAGGATCTCAAATTTCAGGACACCTAGACAGTAAACAAGTGATCAGGGAATGAGAAACACTTATATTAATAGCAACAACACACTGTTTGTAAATAGAGGTGTCAATTATTACTAAGCAAAATGGATAGATTACCAAAACTGCCACCAAGGGCTTAGCAAAGGCAACAAACCTAGTTCCAAGTTTGGTTCAAGGACCAAAGAAAATCCAGCTTCTTCTGTACAGTTTATCATTGTTTACTTCTTGCTATGTTTGTATTAGAATGACTGTTCTCAAGCACCTCTGCACACTAATACCTCCTGTCCCCGAGCACCCCATGATAGAAGCTACATGACAAGCAGAGCCCAGCCTGGCTCTTTCACCCTCCCAACCTTCTCTGGCAAGCATCTCACCCACAGGGCCAGCCTTTGGTATCTAGTGCCCAGCCTGCAAGCTTGCAAAGTGCCTGTAATTCTGCTTCAGGTCACCAATGCACACAAACTGCACCTCTAGAAGAAGACCTAAGCTTCTTGGAAAAGAAACCAGCCTGACAGATGCTTTTGAAATGGCTGCCTTAAACATTTCTGTGACCAGGGTCTCATACCCCACAGATGCAGAACTTGTTCCTTCTCTTCAGCACACTAAGATAACAATCATCTCAAACTAAATATATCAGAAAGCTCTCACAAGTTTTTCAAATGTGTGATGCTAGACACACAACCTACCATTATCTTAGCTGCCCAGCCCTATAAACAGACAAACCTCTCAACTTCATCCTGGTTATAACTTAATAGAATTAGGATTTAAATACTACTTTTCTCCCTCAACCACTTATTTCCCTGTTTACCACCAAATCTTTCTATTAGGTACCGGAACAGAGAGAGAGGGGAGAGAGAGAGAGAGAGAGAGAGGGAGGAAAGGCTGCTTGTTAACTCATTGACTCCAGATGTTCAAGAGTCTACCAAAGCATTACCCAGAAATCAGGCTAATTACTTTATACAGATACAGGGCTTGGAAGAACCCTGACCTCACTTTATTCTCCAAGACTTAAACTCTCCATATATTTTTATATACAATCAGAAGACAAGGTCAGGCTCACCTTCATCCTCCCTACTGCATGCACTGGTGGCTCAGTGCAAGCATTATCCAAGACTGTCCTTTCCTTCCCCTCCATTCAGATTTAATTCCTATGCAGTAAGAGAAGATGCAGTTAAAAATATTTTGCAATTAGGAAAGAAAAAAAAAAAGCTCAAGGCAGGAATATAGCAGCACATTAGTATGTCTGTCAAGTCCTCCAGAAGGTTACTCGTGGCACATCACCCACCAGCGTGAGATGGTTTAACTCTGACCAAGGAAGTGGAGACTATTTTGGTGGGAAGGAAGCTGTTCTTTTTGCAGCAGACTGGGAGCTGAAGGTGGGAGTTTCCAGATGAGCACAGTTCTCTGCCCCAGAGAACTAACACTGTAAAGAGCACGTACAAAAGAAAAGGGACCCCATGTTATGACCAGGCAGAGCTGTTCTATTTACATAGGTGAACAGGCAGCCCATCAGGGCATCCCATCAGGGAAGATCCTTAGCACCAAGGAACTCTCAAGCCAAACATGGCCACAACACAATCAGTAAAACATGAGGATGCTGATGACAGCAACAGCAAAAAGATCAGCAACTAAAAATTCCAGGGATGCGATCCTCCACTAGGGTGCCTGGCAGAGCTCAGCTCAAACCCATTGCTCTCTGCACGTCCTTACACAGGCAGGGCACCAAGAGCACACTGCTCAGCCTAACTGCTTCAGAGTTTTGCTGTTATTTATTTCTGGACTACCTGTCTTAATGCAACTTTGCATAAAATACCTCATGGCTACCTTAAAGTTATGATTAATAGTGTTTTTCTTTCAGCTCTGTGCAGCCCACCCTTTTACTCACTGCTGCTCTCACCCCTTCACCTCTTTAACTGCTTTCTTGCTTCTGGCCATAGGAAGAGTTCCAAAATTGCTGTTCTTTCTTCAAAAAAAAAAAATACTGCTATTGTAACAGAAGCCAAATTAAAAAAACTCATGTTATGAGCAAGGGCAGGCTGAAAGTGGCAAAAGGCCAAAGAAAGAGAGGGAGATTTGTTACTTTTCCTTCCCAAGAGGATTAAGAAAATGTACAAGATGTAAAGAGTTGTTTCCAGCCCTTCTCCCTGGTGTGTGAGAACATGAAAGAGACTCCAGAGCTCTCCAGATCACTTCTCAGAAGAGGCTGTGTAAAAACTGTGGTTTCTTACATGACTAACATAAAGACACTGATGATGTCACTGTCACCTCTTTGGATCACATCTGTCCCACAAACCAGGATTTCTTACTGACAGCCTTGCAGCACAGGTAGAAACTCTACTGAAGGTCTCACTAGGGGAAATGTAGGTGGCCTAAGTAACTGGCATCTTTGCCATCTCATCAGAGCAGATGAGCAGGGATGCAGACTACTGTCCTCTGTCATCCCCCTCAAGTGGTTCTTTTCACATGGGGAGGGTTGGGAAGGGAGATTTGTCTTGCACCCATATAAAAAGTTGTCTCCTGGGCACATTCACTTTGTGAAGGAGGAGGAAAAAGAACCAGCAGGATCATAAATTTGTGGAGTTCCATCTCCCAGAGACCCTCACCTCCCACATACACATGGTGTTGATCAGAGGAGGTCTGTGGGGCAGGGACCTCGTTCGTTTCAGGGCATGTACAAAGCAGATAGGAGAGAGCAGTGTTTCAGCACTGTCAGTTGTCTTCATGACACAAACAAGCCTCCCCTTCTCTCTCCTGCATCTCTACTGGCTGCAAAAACAACAAAACAAACAAAAGGGAAATAAATAGAAGTCTCCCATGCCAACAAACCTTTCCACAAACAGGTTTTTTTTTGTTCCTGACCAGTGAAATTCCATGAAGGCTAAGGAAAGATTCTTGATATTCACTTGCGCACGGGAAGGGCCAGACACAGCAGACAGAAGCAATACCGAAGTGTCAAGTGCTGCGCCCAAATGCAGGACAAGGTATCTCACCCCAAAGGGCTTATCTTAGTGTCCTCACCCTTTAACAGCTCTCTAATGCTGAAGGTCTGAAATGTAGTGTGAAACAAAAAGACAACAAGACCATCTCTGGACTAAAAATAAATAAGAAACCCCTGCCTATGCACTAAGAGTGACAGACAAAGATTTCACTGTCGATGTTTACTAGGACATTTCAAGCATGGGAAGGGAAGCAACAACCCCTCCAAAAAAACAAACAACTCAGCAACCACTTTTAGTTGCATGAAACAACACATTAAAAATAGAAATTTAAGACTGAGGAGCCTTTGAATGTCCTGTTGAGTATTCAGGGACAGCAGTAAACAAGGTGCTGATGTACTTTACACTGCAAACAAGGTTAGTGGTGAGCCAAATGGGATGAGCCCCAAATCAGAGTGAAATTTCAATGCATGAAGTTTAACTGTAAGATAAGGGAGTGTAATCAAATTACACCACAAATAGGTCCATTCACCCGTAAGCATTATCACCCAGAGAGGATTGAATTACAGCTTGGAACAAAACAATCTAAGAAATAAAAAGCAAATTTATTATCTCTTTGTTTTCCTCCTGCCAAAGAAAATCTCCCACCTTCATACAAGAATGCTATTCCAGATGAATCTGGGCAGAAAACTGAAATACTAATTATCAGGCTGGAAAAACAAGAAGAGTTTGCGTCGTGTTATTCACATTCCCATTCCTCTTTCTGAACAGAGCAACAAAGTCAACAAGCTCAGTGAAGACACAAGAATATGCAATCACAATTCAAGTTGTTTTGCTGTGAAAGGCCTAGGCAGCTTATATATAATATATAATGAACAGACCACAGTATTTTTTTTCCTCCCTTTAAAAAACAACTAAAATTCTCACAGTGCCTTCCACTACATTTTCCTAGTTTTTTTTTCCCCCGAAAGCTATCACAATCCATATCACTCAACAGCACAGATTTTAAAGAGAACGAAGTGCAAGGCATGCACTGCCCCTTGTCCACCCTCCTCCAATCTGGCAGCAGGGAAAAAAAAGCACTTTTTAAACCAAAGAGGCGTGTGGACGATTCGCTCTTTCAGTTAGCGCTGCAAGGAACAACAACCAGGGAAAAAAAAAAAAAAAAAAGAGGAAAAAAAAAAAATCCCAACCACCACCACTCCTCCTCCTCCTGTGGTTGCTGTTGTTGCCTTTGTTGTCCGTCGGTCGCCCCCAGCCCGCAGCTCGCCCCCGGCCCCCACCTGTTCCCATGCCCGGGAGCTCCCCGCAGCTCCGGGCGCTGCGGAGCGGGAAGGGCAGCGGGAGCCTCCCCGGGGGCTGCCCTCCAACGGTACGGGGGGCCCCCAACCTCCAGTGCTTGATCCCCATCACTATCTCCCGGGCTTGGGATGGGAGGGGGGTGTGTAGGGAGGACCCAGGTGTTCTCCCTTGCACCCAAAAAATCCTGCGCTCTGTCGAGAAGGGTGTCCCCCACATCCTGGCAACCTGCTCCTTTACAGGAAGGGTGTCCCCCCAAATCCCAGCACCCTTTCCCTTTACAAGGAGGGTGTCCCCCTCCCACCTCAGCAGCACCCTGCCCCTTTGCAGGAAGGAGTGTACCCTACCCTGTTACAAGGAGGGGTGGCCCCCATCCTAACAGCCTGCCCCATTGCGAGAAGGGTGCCCCTTCACCCCAGGACTGTCCCCTTGCCAGAAGGGGTGTCCTCCAGCCGAGGACCCTGCTTGCTTTTTTTCCCCTAAGAAAGAGGGCGCCCCTCACCCCACTCTCCCTTGCAAGAGGGAAGCTGCCCTGCCCCCTTGCAAAGAAGGTACCCCCCCACCCCAGCCCCTTTCTGCAAGGACGGAGGCTGCCCCGTGCTCCCTTGCAAGAAAGCGAATGCCCCCCTCAGCACCCTG